>PVJL010006736.1:0-87659 GCA_004026885.1 Lyroderma lyra | reverse complement strand
TCACCCGGGGCAAACAGCCCACGCTCTGCACGCGTGGCTCCGGGTCACCCGGGGCAAACAGCCCACGCTCTGCACGCGTGGCTCCGGGTCACCCGGGGCAAACAGCCCACGCTCTGCACGCGTGGCTCCTACTCAGACGCGGCCTGCTGTCAGAGGCGAATGCTCAGGCCTGCGGTCCCTTGGTGGTTAAGACCTGGTCTCTCTCCCTATGGAAACTCGTGGTTTGAGGAAGGAAGACAGGACTTGTGCCTTCATGTCTGGAGGGAGTAGGGACCCCTCTGCAGACAGACCTCTGTGCTCCTTGTTTGAGGGAGCTAAGAACAAAGGTGAGTCCCGCGACTGTCCTTACATTTCTGCTCCATCTGTGGGTTTTCTCTTACTGCTTCCTTCCCTAGCCTGGGATAGGCAGGGTTTGGCCATGCAAATGCCAGGGTTTGACAGTCAGAAGCCTGCCTTCCGGAGGCAGGGAGGGGGCAGACGAGGAGTCTTCAGAGACCTTTTCTTCCTACTTACTTTTTCAAGAAAATTGGTCTCACTTCTGCAGACATTCTGCTCTTGCCAGCCCAAACGCCCAGCCCATCTGTGCAAAGATCCCTTTGGCAGCTGTCACAGGGCAAAGCTAAGGCACTGGGGCTCTCTCTTGGGTACTGAAGAGTCTCTCCCACTTCCCCGGTAGAGGAGAGGGACAACCAGAGCCTCCCGTCCCCTCCTGCCACAGACAGACATGACAAGCCCCACAATCAAGCTTGGAGCAAGGCTAAGACAGGAGCCAGAATGGATGAGGCTCCTCATGGGGCCCATGAAGACTCAAGAACAACCCAGGGGCTCCATGACTGCACTGCCACCCTCACCCCGTTCTCAAGGCCCCTCATTAAAGACACGTCCCAGAGAAAGCCCCAATGCCAAGTCCAATGCCTAGCCAGTGACTTTCAAAGAAACAGTCGGTAAACCACAAAAGCACTAGAAGTGACCCCAGACTTTACCCTTAGCAGTGGGACATTAGTGAACGCAGAGCGAGTCCTCGTCAGAAACCCCTTTGCTCCTGAAACTCTCTCTTGTGCCTCTGCGCAGCTCTGCCCGACAGCTCCGCGGGCGCCCCTTCTGAGTCCGCCCCTCCTGGATTCAGCCCTCTGTTGTAAATTCACGTTGCCCCCCAAGAACTGACATCGCCTGGCACCCCAGAGAGCTGCCCCAGCCGTCCGCCCCCACCCCCACGTGGTGTTCCCCCCAGGCAAGCTCAACGATGCTCCCAGCAGGACAGGCCGGAAGGCGGGAGCGCTAAGCAGCACCTGTCAGGCCCGCAGTTGCTGTGCAGCACCCCGATGGGCCTCTGCAGGGGTGCTGTTCCGGTTTGGTGGGGACTTTACCCCAAGTCCTGCCTCTTGTAAGTAACGAGCTGGGGTGACAAGGAGGCGCTGGCCTGCAGATTGTGTCACTGCGGAGAAAATTCCCGGGACTGCCTACCTTCCCAACTGCTCTTGGAGGAAAACGTGACATTTTTATCATCGTCCTGAAGGTCCCTGGGGGGAGAGCTTAGACTCATCAGGAGGAAAAGCCTCAGCTGCCTGATAGCAGAAGTCAGAGCTTGGACGGAAGGGGTCCTGTGTCCCCAAAGTGTGGAGGAGTTTTCAGGCGACCCTTGGCTCGCATCTTGGGAGGGGGCAGGGGCAGGGGCAGGGGTGTCTGGAGCAGGTGTTTCGTGTCCCTCAAACCATGCCTCGTCGGTGACTGGTCCTGGATAAGGTTCCTCTCCCAGTCACAGGCCACAGGTCTCCTGCAGAGGCCGTGCTGGCCAGTGTCAGGCGCAGGAGAGGGGGCTGGGGGACCCCCGCCTGGCCCTGGCCGGGGACCCATGTCCTTGCTCATCAGGGACACCCCGCTCCACACTGGGGTTCCTACCCCGGCGGGGTCGGGGCTGGAAGTGAGCAGAAGGCTGGTGGAGGAGGGAGGCCTGGGACGGCCAGGCAAAGCGCATTTGACTCAGAAGGGAGACACAGCTCCCGGCTTCCTCCGGAAATTGCTTTGTTTAAAATGCAAAGTGCAGATGTGTTTAGATGACATCTCAGCATCCATCACCCTATGCAAATGCCGACCCTGGGGAAGAGGGCCCCTGAAAGTCACTCAGATCCCCTAATCGAGAGTGTGTGGTGACGGCAGGCCACAGGAGCAGTGCAGGGGCGGTGACAGCTCTGCACCCAGACGAGGAGCTCGATAAGGAGCGCTGGGGGGGGGGGGGCCGGCCCGGGGGGGGGGGGGGGGGGCCGGGGGTCCACGTGTGTGCCAGAGGTAGGGATGAGCTCAGCCCCCCGCACCGTCCACCCCTCCCAGGCCAGTCGGACTCGGGCTGCCGCTGCGGGCCACCGAAGGACCCGGCTCTGTGTGAGGGGCTGCCCCCGTCGGGCTCCTGGACAGTGAAGTAAATCCCCTTGCCGGAACACTCTGTCCCACAGAAACCGGGGTAACTGAATGCCTGGTTGGGGGTACAGCACGGCTCTTAAAGTCCAGCCAGCCATCGACATCTCAACCCATCACCGCACCCCAGCCCCCACGCGGTGTGCCAGACAACATACCGTCCCGGTAGGATTTCCAGACAAAATCCGAGGTGCCTAGTTCAGTTTGAATTCCAGGTAAAGAAGGAATAATTTTTTGGTACAGGCACGTCCAAAATACCGCATGAGATTTGTTGTTGTTTATCTGAAAGTCAAACTTCACTCGGTGTCCTGTATTTCTTTTCCTTAAATCCGGCAACCTCGCCGCCTGGACAGTCCAGTCCGGCTTTTGCATACATCTAATCACTAAGTTGTGGGCTGAGCCCCGCTCTTTCCGTTCTACCTGCCCCCACCGCCCATTCCAGCTCTGCCTTCTGGGCCACAGGCAACAATGTTGCTCCCCTCTCCTCATCTTTCCCGGGTCCCCGCCACCTCCAACCACCAACAAACTTCTCGTATTCTCGGCTCCAGCTCAGCTTCTGCGCGCAGTCCTCGACGCTGGGAACCGGCTCAGCCTGGCTGTAGCTGCGCGCGAAATGCGAGCTCTTCCACATTCCTTCCTGCACTCCACGGGTACTCGGGTTCCTGCTATGTGTCTGATGCCTGTCTAGACATAAGACACAGTTGTGAAGGGGACAGTGTGGTCCCCGGTCTCTTGGGGCTCACGATAATAGCTGGGTCAGATGGAGAATCCTGGGATGGGAAGGGAGGCTACTTCAGATGGGACTACTGGGCCAAGCCATGTGGACAAAGTGACACTTAAGCCAAACCTGAACGATGAGAACATGCTAACCACGCCCGCATCAGGTGGCACTATGAGTGCTGTGCAGAGAATACTCAGCCATAAATGCCTCTAGTTTTCTTATCGCATGGCTGGATATTTTCCGGACAGCCCTTGAATGTCCTAAAATAGAGGACAGCACGTGCAAAGGCCCCGGGGTGACACTGAATCTCCTCGGGCGTCTTAAAGTAACACAGCTATTGTATTTCTCAGAAGTTGTATTTTACACTTTAATCTATATCTTTATTTTATCCTCAGTGGGAATGCCAACTTCCAGTATTCTTGAGGTCCCAACGTCCCAAGCCAATTCTGTCCTACGCAGGTGACTTCACCTCCTGATTCACTAAGAAGATGGCGCCAACACGGCCTCCTTTTACCACCTGTTTCCGCGCTCGGTCACATGCCGAGGTCCCCCTCTCCTTTGTCCCTGAAGTAAGATGTGTCTGCTTTCCGCCCACAGCCAGCCCCGTCCTGACGGTGTCACCCACACCCTTCGGGCCCTCGCTCCGGCAATCCTTCCTCTCTCTTGTACTTTCAACCTTCCCAGCCCTCTGGCTCCTCCTCTTTCAGCTTCAAAGCGGCTCAGAAAGGACATGGCAGCGCCTGTGACTCAGCGCTCCGTGTTCGTGGCCGCTGTTTCTGAAGCTCTTTGACGCGCTCGTTGTCTCGGTGCCCACGCCCCCCTCCTCTGGCCTCCTGCCGCCCACCCCGCGCCCGCTGCCCCGCGCTCCTCCCCGGGCCCCCGCGAGCTGCCTTCGCCCCTGCTGCCCCTCGGTGTTGCTGCCTGGGACTGTCGCAGGTCCTCGAAAGCGGGGCCTTGTCTTACGTTCGCTCCCTGCAGCCCCGCACACTGCTTTGCCCAGAGGGTTTGCTCAGCACATGCTAACGAGCTGAATGCTCCTGGGGTGCTCCTGGCACTTCTGGGAACCCACGCGGGAACTTCCTCTGGGGTAAGTGTGGAGTGCTCCCCTCAGTGGCCGGGGGGACAGCAGAAGAGGGAGGATGGCGTGGCCGTGGGGGTTGGGAGAGAGTGAGAAGGAGCAGGGACCAGGCGGAGGGCGCCAGCCTCTACAAGAGGATGACAAATGATAACAGCGCTGGGAACAAAACCAAACATCCCTCACGCTGTCAGGCCGATGAAGCCAGCACGTTCCCAGACGCGGCGCCAGGCGGGGCCCGGCCTTCCGAGGAGAGGAGGCATCGGCGCGCAGGCCCCTTCTGCTCCGAGTCAACAGCCCAATTCGTCTTCCATGGGGCGTCTTCGGAGACGGGATCCTGGCGGTGGTGAGAGGAAGGAAAGTCAGCCTGAGCCGGCTGTCCTCACTGTCCCCTTCCTGGGGCCGCCGTGGGCTCCTGTGGCCCCTCATGTCCCTTCCATACCTGGGGCCGAGATGGTGTTGGCTCCACGCGTTGTGGGGCACTTGTCCCACTCTTTCATGGGGCTTTAGGCCGCCCCATAAAATATTAAAGATGCTCTGGGGGTAAGCAAATGGAAACACACCTGCCGGGGGCCATGAGAAGACCCCACGGACTTGACTGTCAGGCATGTTCTTCCTTTGTCCACAGATTGAGGTGCAGTATAATAGAAGTCCTGCTCTGACCCTGCCTGGATTGGGGGCCCAGCTTTGCCACAGGAGAGCCAGGGACCCCACGCAAGTTAATTGGCCTCTCTGGGTCTTGATTTCCTAATCCTTAACGTGTTGGGTTAAATAACTAAATTTCTTGTTCTGTTGTTTCTTGTGCAACTCAGAGTGGACCTGTGCTTTGCTCAGCCTACCACCCCTGTTAAATGCTACAGGGCCCAACACGGGCTTCCAGCGTCTAACAGAGCAGCAAGGGAGGAGCCCTCTCCTCTGATCCTTTTCCTCCTGGTCCTGGTGGGGCTTCAGCTACACTGTCCTCCCCAACACGGGGTGGGGCCAGGGTCTGAGCTCGGCCAATCAGACTCTAGGACAGGGTCACATGACAGCACCTCCCTAAGGGGTCTCTTGTGATTCTAGCTACCCAGCTGGGTTCCTTCCCTGACGGAGGTCGGACTGTCCATCACCTACTTAGTTCTGCAAACTCCCCAGTGTTACTCTGATAAAATCCTCTTTTCTCCAGGGTCAATATCTGGTGCTTCCAATCAGTGACCTTGATGATAGCCTGTTAGAGCCCTGAATCCAGGATTAGAAAGTGACTGTAGAAGATACCGGTCGACTTGTCAAGGAAGCTGTCTCTTGGCGAGGGAGACTTTTAATAGGGACACAGGGAGTGACCTTGCTGAGTTTCAATGCCGGCTTCCTGAGAGAAAAAGGCCCATGTCCAGCAACTGGGGTTCCCTTAGAGGATTTCATGAGAACTCCGAGGCCCCCTGGGAGCATGCCACATGTGTCAGGGATTCTTAGCATTTCACACCAAGTGAATTCCTCCAGCCCGTGCCCAGACACGCGTATGCCTGTGACCTGAATGATGTGACCAGCCGAGCAGATGGGGCCAGGTCATTAGCAGTTCACATAACCTCAGCAACTGCCCGTGACCCAACACTGTCCTATAGCACTTAACAAATCAGCAAGGAAGTGCCCTCCATAGGCTTACAGAGCAAGCCTGGCACCCCAAGAAGCTCTTTACAAGTGTATTGTTAAATGTCTGAAATCTTGGGTACCTAGAAAGGAAAAAACTTGAGCAGAAGCAAAGGTCAGGGGCCACCTCTTTGATATAAATAAAAGAATTTGAGTATAAAAAAGATGAAGGCAGGCCATTTGGCCACCCAGGGAACAGGCTGAAAAGGAACACAATTTTGGACTTACCGAGTCTCTCCCTATAGGACAGTGGTTCTCAAAGTGTGATTGCAAGATGTTTTCTGGTGGCACTTGGACATTTTTACATTTTATTTTTAAATTTTATGTTGCTTTATCTCATTTTAATGTGTATGAGAAAAAATATTACTAACACAGCCAAATATATGGTCTACAGATAGTTTGCTTAGGAAGAGAATAGAGTAGGTACATAAGGCTAGAGTTGGTTCAAATAAAGGTACTAAGTACAAGGACTGTCCAGAAAGTATCCAGCCACGTAATATGAAAAATAAAGGCACTGATGGCTGGATTTTTTCCAGACAGCCCTCATATATCATAATTTAAGTAGGAAATGGTTACTTGGTAAGTTTTGTGAAGGTGAAGCTTGAATAAATGAAGTCGGGCAGCACTTGTGTAAGAGAAGTCTGGAGCCCCCACCCCATGCCCCACCCGATCCCACCAGCCCTGTCCCTCCTTGGCTCTGCTGGAGGAAGAACCTATTTTGAGTCCATGAGCGCCTCCAAGCAAGGTCTGGGCTTCGTTCATGTTGAATCAGCTGTGTCTAGTGTACAGCCAGCAAAAAGGGAGTACTGACAGATTGAATGGTAGTTTTATGCTCTGCCTTGTTCTAGAAAATAATTAAAGCAGACAATAGAGTAGACTTGCACGAAAACAAAGCATGGCACAAGTTCTAGTCCATCTTTAACAACGTGCTTACCCTATCCAATTGGTCAACCACTCCTGTCCTCTTGATAAGTAGCTTAAAACCACCCCCTTCTGTTTCCTGTCATCTAGCCCCATTGCTGCTGCCTGGGCCAGGCCACCAATATCTCTCACATAAAATCCTGTCTGCCACCATTTCTTAACTGCTGTCTCTGTTTTCAGTCTTGCCCTGACTAAGCAATTTTTTTCACACAACACCCAGTGGGTCGTTCCCATCATGTAGCCCAAGGCCCTGATGGCCTCTTGCTGCTCAGAGGGTGAAGTCCACAGTCTTTAGAATTGCAGACAAGGAAGGCCTTTAGTGAGCTGGCCTCTGCCTACCTCTCCAATGGCATCTCTTACCAATTGTACTCCAGACCATGCATGCCATCATATTTTGCTTTTCCCTCAAAGCACCTGCACATACCATTCTCTCTCCTTGCAATGCCCTTCCCAGTTTTCTTCCACCTCACTCTTAGATCCTTAGGATCCAATGAAGCATCGCCTTGTTCAAGAAGCCAGCCCAGACTTCCCAGTCTGGGCCCTGTGTTCCCACAGCACCTATATTTATCATAGCACTTACAATGATGAGTCCCAGTTGTTTGTTTACTTGTCTACCTGCCATATAAGCCATTATGGTCTTTGAAGGCAGGAGTCATGGCCTATTGGCCTTTGTAACCCCAGGACCCAGCCCAGTGATGGACTGAGCATAGGCCCTCAGCAAATCTTTGACACGTGAGTAGCTGATGGCCACAGGCCTGGGAAAGTTCATGATAAATGGGCTTGGGACCATGGAGCCTCTTAAGCTCAGTGCTGTTCACCCAGTATTTGCAACTTCCCACCTGCTTGGCACACAGTAGGATGGCACTCCCTGGTCTCCTTAGGGTTGAATGGGGACCATGTGATCATTCTGGTTTATGAGTTATGAGTGGAATTACCAGGTGTCACGTTTAACCTGAAACATTTCATTGCCAGAGTTCCCTTTCACTCTGCTTTGAAAAGCTGCAATAATCCAGATGGCAGCTTCTCCATCATTTGGGGTGCTGGAATGATGACAACACTGAGTAGAGCCCCCAGCCGACCTGTAACATGCCTACATACAAAAGAAGATAACCCCTTGTGAGAGTAAGCTCCTGATTTTTTTTTAATTTTTAAGCATAACCTAGGCTGTCCCAACTGACACACCCACAGAGCCCACAGGGCTCAAAGGACTTAATTTAAACTATATTCTCTCCTCATTCTGGTCCTGTTTACTTACTGCCCATGCTGACGCCAGTCTGACCAGTCCCACCCCCTTGCTCAGAAATAAGAGGGTAGGAAGAAGGACAAAAGGACAGAAGGAAGGAAGGCCATCACACTAGTAACCAGGAATACAGCTGAACAGCCGCTGGGGAGACATGGCCTCAAGAACCGTGAAGTCCACGGTGAGTTCACCACCATGACAAGGCCTCCGCCAGCCAGCAAAAGGAGAGCTGGGTAGTCTTCCTCTCTGTCTTCCATGTAGCTAGTTGTTTGAGGATCCTTAAAACTCACAGGGCATGCCCACTAATCTGACCCTTGTCCCATTCCCACCTCATATGTGTCCTGAGATACCCTTTATAGGTAGGTATACATGGTGGGAAGGGCTTACGGTTCACACAATATTACACTGTGCCACCTGCCAACTTCCTTTCCACAGTAAGTGTCCACACCACTCACAGCTCACAAAACGTCCCTTTGCTAGCCCTCACCTGCCAAGGGCTGTCCTTTCTTTTATACCCTGAGTAAACACGGTTCCCCAGATACCAATCCTACCAACCACACATGTCAGGAGTTAGGGATGGACACCATCTGGCCCAGGCACCACCCAGATCTGGCCTCCAAGTCCTGGGATCCTCATGTGGAGTCCTGTGTGGCTTACATACACTATATAAAACCATATATGTTCCAGGCATTCTCTTGCACCCATTACTCTTCATTAAGCCTAATTAGAATGCCATTGAATAATCATATTATTCTAATGCACCATGTAATGATTAAGAATAATGGTGATTTCCACTTCCCTTCCCTTCTCTGCCCCGACTCCTTTCTCTCTACTCCTGCAAAAACGGTACACTTGCTTCTTTATGTTTTATTGCTTGACTTGTTCCCTTCCGCTGGGAACCGGGGGGATGTCGGTAGGTAATGACTGCAATGGCCGTCCCATTCTGGCATTTTTATCATTGGATTCTCAGTGTGGGTTACAGAACATGATATCAAACGTTGCCAGTGGGAATGGGGACAGGACAGAGAGGAGAACAAGCACCTTGATGGGGCGCACACATTGTAGGGAGCTCTCCTGGACGTTTGCTCACTTAGTTTTCATGACAGCCATGCAAGGTAAATGATATTCTAACTATCACTGAAGGACCATCAGACCTACACGGCGGGTATGAGAGGACAAGACAAAGGAGAGAAAGGGGAAAAGAAGAAGAAAACTGGACTGTTCTTCCCAGAACCCTCCCCTCATGGCATCACACCGGAAAAACATCACCACATGGAGAAAGCTCTTCCTCCCAACCCCTCATCACGTGTTTGCACAGACTTAGCCAGATTTGCTGGGTGGAATGGTGATCTCTTGAGATCTGGGTGTTTGAAGCTCCCTCTCCTCCAGTAGGTAGCCTCCTGCCTTTAAAATACCCATCCTGTCTAGGGCCATACCACCCTGAACATACCTGATCTCGTCTAAAATACCCATCCTGAACCCAGTTTTGAAATAGAAGGATCTTGAAAAGTCCACTGTCAAAACTAAGTTGCATCTTCTAGGTGTAGGGTGAAGAGTGGACTCTGGGATCTGTGTAAGTCACAGTCTCTTTAAGCCTCAGTTTTTTATATATAAAATGGGAATTATTATACTTACCTCATCAGACTATGATGGTTCATATAGAGTGCGTAGGACTTAGTAGGCACTTAATAAAATATCAGTTGTAGGTAAACAGCCTTTGTTCATATGAAAATGTATTAACTTTAGATACTTTCATTGGGTATAGATTATAAGTTGACATATTGAAGATAATACCATCACTGTCTTTGAATTTCCATTATTGCTATTGATAAATGAGCCATCACCCAACGCTGGTTTTGTTTGTTTTTGTTGTTGTTTTTAAGTGATCTGTCTTTTCTCTTGGGCTGTTTTAAATTTTTCTTTTCTTTTCCTTTTTGTTTTTTGTTTGTTTGTTTTTTTGTATTTTTATTTCGTGTATGTGGGTAGCTCTCTGGCTGGGACTAGAACCGAGGCCGCAGCATTGACAGCGCCAGCGCTGAAGCCTTAGCCACTACACCACCAGGGAACTCCCACTTTTCTTTTCTTTTTTTTTTTTGATGTTCAATTTTACTGTGAGGTATTTGGAATGAACTTCTTTAAATTTATTATACTTAAAGTTTGTTGGACACCCAGGATGTGAGGGTTGGTGTCTTTCAACAACTCTGGGAAATCCTAAGGCATTATGTCTTCAAATCCTGGCTCTCCTCCATTTTCCTTCTCTCCTTCTGGGATGACGGTTAAACTTAGACCTTCTCACTCCATCCTACGTGCCTCTTTAACTCTCTTTCATATTTTCTATGTCTTTGTCTCTTTAAACTACAATAAATTCTAAAATATATTTAAATCTCTTTTTCATATTATTGGTATTTTTCTCTTCAGTTGTGTCTAATCTTCTCTAATTCTTCCATTGAGACTTAACTTTAATTATTATGTTTCCCATTCCTATAAGTTCCATTTATTTTATTTCCATCTTTTAAGTTGTTCTTTATGCTCATGTTCCTTGCTTTCATTTTAAAACTTTTATTTCTTTAGATACATTTGTGGTAGGCAGAATAATAGTTCCTATCTTAGTACTTGGAGCCTGAAACATGTTAGGTTACATGACAATGGGGAATTTAGATTGGGCTTGTGGGAGGTCTGTTTCTCTTTTTTTTATTTTAATTCAGTTCTATTAATCTATGTGTCTCTTCATCTGCCAATTCCACATAGTTTTGATTAGTAGAACTGGTGCTAATTCTTCTTTAAACATTTGGCAGAATTCTCCATGAAACTATCTGGACCTGGAGATTTTTATTTGGGGAGTTTTTAAGCTGACAAATTTAATTTTCTCAAAAGTTACAGGGTTATTCGAATTATCATTTTTTATTGGGTGCATTGGAATGGTTTGGTGTTTTTTTTGTTGTTGTTGTTTTTTTATTTTGAGGAATGGGTTCATTTCATCTAAGATGTCAAATTTATGTGTGCAGAATTATTTGTACTATTCTCTGATTATTCTTATGATATTTGCACAATCTACAGTGATATTCTTTGTTTCATTCCTGATATTGGTAATTTGCATGGTCTCTTTTTTACTTTGTCAGTCTTGCTAGAGGCTTGTCTATTTTACTGTTATTAAAAAAAAAGTGCTTTTCCTCACTGATTTAACTTTTTGTTGTTGTTTTAATTTCACAGATTTCTGTTCTTACCTTCTTATTTCCTTCCTTCTGGATTTCCTTGGATTATGCCGTTGTTTAGTTGTCAAATAGTTGGAGATTGTCCTGTTATGTCTCTGGTATTGATTTCTAGCTTGATTCTATGTTTTGTTAGGTAATGTGCTCTGAATGATTCCAACTCTTTTCAATCTGTTGATTTACATGGCTCAGAATATAATCTGTCTTGAATATGTGTTCCATGGGCACTGGAAAACAACATGTATTCTGCTTTGTGGAGTGTTCTATGAAAGTTGATTAGATTCTACTAGTTTGTGGTATTGTTGAGTTCTTTTGTATCCTTGCTGGTTTTCTGTTTAATTCTATTAATTATTAAGAGAAGGGTATTGAAGTCTCCAACCATAATTATGGATTTGTCTATTCCTCCTTTCAGTTTTATCAGCTTTTGTTTTATGTATTTTACAGTTTTGTTGTTTCGTACATACATGTTTAGGATTGCTATGTCTTATATCATGATGTAATGTACCTCTTTGTGACTAGTAATTTCTTTGCTCTGAAATTACTTTACCTGATATTAATATAAATATTTTTGTTTTCCCCAGATTAGTATTTGCAAGGCATATTTTTCCATCCCTTTACTTTCAACCGATCTATATTGTTATATATAAAGTGAATTTCTTGAAAATTGCATATAGTTGGTGTTCTGGACTAAATGTTTGTGTCCCCAACCCCCAAATTCATGTCAAAACCCTATTATTTTGCTAGACTTTCTTACCTTCTTTCCTTCCTTCCTTCCTGCCTTCCTTCCTGCCTTCTTCCTTCCCCTTCTTTCTCATTTGTTTCAAGCATGTTTATTGCTTGCTGAAGCATTTTTTATGATGGCTCCTTTAAAAATCTTTGTTTGTTCATTTTAACAACTCTGTCATTTTGGTATGGGAATCTATTTTTTGTCCTTTTCCTATTCAGTTTGATATCTTCCTGGATCTTGGAATGATACTTTCTATTGAAATCTAGGCCTTATTATGAGTATATTGAGTATATTGTGAGTATTATGAGTATATAATGAGACTCTGGATCTTGTTTAACCTACTCTTTTAGCTACTTTTTTTCTGATAGCACTCTGTCAGGAGAAGAGTGGGTGCTACTTTATACTGCCAAGCAGGGGTAGAAGGCTGTGGTCCTCGTTACTTCCGATTGGGAATGTAATCCTGGCCACCCATTAGGGGTGGGAGTACCTCATTACAACTCTCCACATGTCCTCCACCCACACTATGGAGTAAGGGGGTCTCATTACTGACTGATGAGGATGAAGTGCCAGCTCCTTACATGGCATTCTCTGACACCACCCTGGTGAAGGGGTTAGGGTTCCTCATCAGAGCCTGGCAAGGACAGACATCTAGACTCCCCACTTGGTTTCCACTGCTTGGAGGTGTGGGCTCCATTTTTTCTGTCGTATTTAACTGGAATAAAGTCTTACAGTCTAAAAGCTTTCTGTCTTGCTACTCTCCCCTTTCCTGATCCTTTGGGGAGAACAAGCTTTTGTTCAGGCTTTTATTTTCTTAATAAATTTATTGGGGTAACAGTGGTCAATAATATTATATAAATTGCAGGTGTTAGGCTTTTAAAACTCTGTGCTTATTGGTGTTTCCAGGTTACCAGCTGCTTCAGCTTCAAGACTGGGGGATATGAAGCAAAAAGAAAACATGCTGAATTTACCTTTATGTCATTCTACGAGTCTCGACATTTCTACCTGGCTTGCCTTTTTCTCTTCACCTTTCAGTTTCTTATGTTTCACATGTAATGTCCAGGGTTATACTTAGTTATACTTAGTGGCAATAATAGGGAAATGTACATCCATTCCATCTTCCCAGAAGCAAAGGTCCCACTGGGTAACTTTTATAGCTAGAAATAAGTGTGAGCATGTGTGTGTGCACGTGTGTGCATGTGTGTGTGTTTGGGAGCATTAAAATACAGGCACATTGTGGCTCACTGTTGGCCTTTGGTTAGATGCCAGGCACTGTACCTGCACTTCAGGGACAGAATAATAGAAGGCACAACTCCAGCCTCAAGGAGCTCACCATGCACTGGTGAAGCAGGCACATAGGCAAATAAATGCAATTACACTTATTTTACCTGTTACACTTGCTGTGATGGAAATAGGCCCACGTAAAAAGGCCTGGTCAGATCCTACTGGGGCCCAGCTTCATGGATAAGGAGATGCTTGAGCTGAGCCCACTGGACTTCCCAGAAAATGCCTTTTTTTGCAGGCCAAGGTGGGGACATCAAGCAGGTGGGAGTAGGAAATAGAAGAGAGTGGCTATCATTGGTGGTTTAGAGCAGCGATTCTTAAACTATAATGTGCACATGAACCACCTGGGGATCTTGTTAAAATGCAGATACAGATTCAGTCAGTCTGAGGTAGAGCCCAAGATTCTGTATTTCCCATAAGCTCCCAGGTGATACCCATCATGCTACTGGTCCATGGCCCACACTTGGAGTAGCAAGGGTAGGGTATGGACTCTGGAGTCAGACGGTGTTCAAACCCAGCTCAGGCACCAACTGACTGGGAAAGTCACTGAAGCCCTCTCAGGTTCTGCATTTGTAAAATGAAGACAATAATAGCCGCTGCTCCATCAGGGTGCAGAGAGGTCTGGAGAGGCAATGTGTGAACAGGGTCTGGCACACAATCAGCACACAGAGAAGTGGACAGCTCCAGGCTCATTTCTCTACTGATCTCCAGCTGCCCCCGGCCCTGCTCACTGGCTGCACGTGACCGCAGGGGCTATATGGGCCTGCCGATGGCACGTGCAGGGTTAATGCTTTTGCTCTTGCCCAGAGACAAATGTTTTGTGTTGAGGAGTTGCTGCTGGGAAGGAAAGGGAGGGAGGGAAAGAAGGCCCCTTTTTTATTATTCCGAGGTGCATTTTAATTTGCACAAGCGACGTTGTGTCTGTGATGGATGACACAGAGGGAAAAATTACAGCCCAGGAAGCCCAGCAAAGGGGGGAAAAATAAAAGAGATCTAGCAAGGATTAAAAACAGCCCATTGTGATGCTGCATCCTGATCAGGGGCTGAGGGTGGGGGCCGCTGGGGAGGGGAGGCTGGGAAGGAAGGTGCCAGGCAGAGCCAGACTTTGGCAAGCTGAGAATCTGTGGAAAGTTTGCTTTTCTTGCCCTGGCTTCTCCTTTCTGCCTTTGATTCCCTTTTCCATGGTGTCAGCACCATCTCTGGGTCAGCCAGCTGGAAATGCTTTGGGGAACCTCTTTGATCTCTTCTTTCATTAACAAAACTTGAAACCTTGGAGCTTCCACTCTCCAACGGCAGTTGTACATCATAATCCATGCAAGGGCAGAATCAGAGCAGCCAAGAGTTAGGGGTCTAAGTGAGGCTGCTCATGTCCCAATTGCTTATGGGCAGGTCACCAGGGGTCACCAAGAGAATTGCAGACATCCTCCTCTTTGGCTACTGGTTAGCAGTTCAGAGCAAGGGTCCTGGAATTGGATGCACTGACCTTGGTTTACAGGCTGACTTTTCTACTTAATAGCTGTGTGCCCTTGGGCAAGTTACTTAACTTCTCTGTGCTTCTGTTTCTTGACCTCTGGAAAAGAGATAAAATACTACCTACCTCATGAGGGCTAGTGTGAAGGTCAAATGAAAATAGTGAGATTCTTCTTCTGCCCTGCAAGAAAACAGGCCGAACAAGATTCAGGAGAATGTGTAGACTTAGGAAGGGCAGTGATCCCAGCAACATCAGTGGCTGTCCCCATGTCAATCTAGGTGGACTCCATGCTCATCATCGAGACTCTCAGGGAAGGAGGTCTCAAATCATTCCTGAGTCAATAGTTAACCTAAGACCTGACCTAAACCCAGGGCAGTTTCCTCTTAATAAGTTCTCGGAGGTGGGGGTATACCTGGCCATTGTCTTCTGATCCCAGCTGAACTAAGGTGGCTGTCCAGCCTCTTTCCTTTTAGGAGGGAAATTTATACAGATCTAAAATTCTCTGCACAAGACACTCACTCCACAGCTTGGCATTTCTTAGCCACAGCTGGGCAGGAAAACGGCAATGAACTGAGGTTTTGGTGCAGCCTACCCACCACATTGATGGTGCAGGAATAAAAACAACTGAGAAGTCTTAAGGGACCCTTATGGGACACCCTTCCTGCAAACAGCAGCTGTCTTCTAGAGCTAGGCACTTTTCACATGCTTGTTCACTTATTAGTAATCCAAATAGCTAACATTTATTGACTACTTATATGTGCCAGTTTTAAGCACTTTGTATGTACTTGTTCATTTAATCCCCAAAACAATCCAAAAGTTAGGTACTGTTATTATCTGCTTTTTAGGAGACAACAGCACAGAGAGGTTAAGAATCTTGCCCAAGATTATAAAACTTGGAAGAACCAGGGCCAGGACTCAGATTCAGACAGTCTGGCTTCAGAACCACGTTTGCTACAACACTCAAAGGCACACGAGACGACTGAACACTTACGAGCATGTACGAGTATTGCAGTTTGTTATCTTTTTATCTCTAATTGAGGTGCATCTATACTCTGAAAACCTATGTTGAACTGATTGAACTATCTAGGTGGAAAGATATAAGCCAGGGTGGGGGGCACAGTTTGCTGGCATGAGTGCCCAGAGGTGCAGCTGTTGCCAAGAAAGATCCTATTTTATGGGACACGTGGGAACTTGGCCTTGTGCATATAGAAGAGGGCACAGACAGAGCAGAAATGCTCGATCAAATGACTTCACAGTAATTGGAAGCTTTTAGGGACTCCATGAGACATCTGCTGTCCTGTCTTCCTAGTGACGGGGCTGCTGTGATCATTATATGGTGTTCTGTGAGTATTCTGCCCTTGGCTCCTGGGGGCCCCGTGCTTTCATCCCACCCTGCCCCTGCTGTTCTGACAGTGGCCCCCATGTAGGGTTTGGGTTTGGGGGAAGGCTTAAGACCACAGGGAAAGTCTTTGAGGAATGTGCTCGTAGTTGGACGGATAAGTCCCACCAGCAAGAACTTTCCTGCCACTGTCTTTGGTCACATGTAGGACAGCAACAGGACAATCTTATCTTGAGTTAGATATACCCAGTTAAATAGAGTCTTGCTCTGCGACCTCTTTGAGCCTCAGTTTTCTCTTTAAAGTGGGATGATACTTACTCTTCTTGCCTCACAGATTATTAAAAGATCAAATAAGATGAGAAATGATTCTTATTAGCTATCGTCCTATCACCTTATATTAGTCATAGAGGATGACTCCCTGTGGGGTACCAATGCTGGGTAAGGTCCCTCTTCCCAAGCATCTCTCTCCTACAAACAATTCTTGTGGAGCCTGAAGCTCTACCATTAGTGATGTACCCATTGGGTCTATCATCATCCTCTATTAGTATGAATCCTTTGGGAGGGCTGACACCTTCAGCTTTATCAGGTTATCCTTACATAAATGATTCTTAATATTTCTGGAATTAAGATCGGGCCTTGTTTGAGAGTGATGAAATCTATCAGTGTCCTGTCCAGAAGCATGCACACGTTGGGGGTGGGGGGCGTAGAGTGTCAAAAATCAGCTTCCCTGTCTTATCCAGGGTCAGGAGCTCGGCTGCAGTAGACATCAGCCATTTATGCCAGCCCAGTATTCCTGTCCCTGCTTTTGGTAACAGTCTCTTATTTTCCCTTAGGGACCGTATACAGCAGAGTAGCAATGGCCTGTCCATCTTCCCTCAGCACTGAGTTTCCAAACACACTGGTGACTTCTTACTATGATCACCTGCCAGAGGGCTCTCTCCGGCCGCAGGAGCATGCTCAGCCCACGTGACCAGAGCAGGAAAGACGTGCTGGGGCGTGAATGTCCGCAGGGGCAGTCCTCAACCAAAGACACATTGGGCGTTGGTGGATAAATGCCCCACTTCCATGGCCTTGGCTGGCACAACCCCAAGGCTGCTGCTACACAGTCTCCCAGAGGGCCGGGGTGGAGTTGAGCCCCCGTTGCCCATAGCATAACCTGCTCATTAATGCACTTTGTCATGGTTTCTTCCCCTTCCTGCCTCACTTCCCTATGTCCCTAATGATGATTTCTGGGATCACCTTCCCCAAAACTACCTGCACCCAAACCTTTGTCTCAGGGTCTGTCTTTGGGGGAACTCAGCCAAGATACCACACTTCCACCATTCTTAGTTCACACACTTTGTCTGCAGCTGACCTTGTCTTTAGCCCTGAGGTGGGCACCTGGCCCAAGCTGTGCCAGTGAGGGGCTCCCTGGGCTTTGGGCTGAAACCACTGGAAAAGAGGCAGTCCTCGTCACTGGGATGACTAGCCTCAAAGACCATGAAGGCCTGGAGCTTCCAGGGTCAGCCCACTACCAAACTGAGAAAGATCAAAGCCAAGAAGGCTGGCAGAGGGTGGGAGGGCTAGATTCCTGACATGGTGAAAGCACCCGGATGCTAGGCTGACCAGACATCCCGTTTTAAACAGGACAGAAAACAATGGTGCTGTCCCATTTCAAACAGTACACATGGTCAGCCTAGTCTCACTGGGCTAAATTCTAGGTGTTAGTAGTTGACCAGATGTCGTTTTCGGTCCCATTTAAAACAGTACATCTGGTCAGCCCAGTCTACAGCCACACCCGCCAATGGACCTTTTAATAACATGAACCAATAAAGCCCTTACTGTGCTCAACTTGGAGCCTCTCCTTGGAACCATAAATTCTGCACCAGCAGAAGTCCTGTGAAGGACCCCCAGGAGCATCTGGTACTATCTCCCCAGGCCTGCCACTTCTGAGGTGGCTTAGTACACAAAAACCACAATGGGCTCACTTGGCCCCTCGAAAGAGAAGCGCACTCGTCATCGTCACCTCTGAGCAGTCCAGCTCCGATCGGGACAGAGGGGGATTGTGGTCCTGTGGCCATGGGCTTGCTGCCCTCCTAGACCCATCTTCTCCCCAGTTGGTCCCCACCCTAGAGAACACGCTCCCAGAGTTCAGGGCACCCCTCCTTCTTAGCAGGCCAGGGCTTGCAGCGGGAGCTCTGCGGAGGCAAAGCAGAGGTACTGTGGACTGGGGTACTGGCCCCCGCTGCCTTAGCCTTCACCCTCCTTTCCACTGGGATTTGAAGATACAGCACTCAGCACACACGAGGCTTTAATAAATGGTAGCTCGGGAGTTCCCTGATCGTGTAGTGGCTTAAGGCTTCGGCGTTGGCGCTGTCAGTGCTGTGGCCTGGGTTCGATCCCCAGCCAGGGAGCTACCCACATACCAAAAAGCAAAAAAATAAATAAATAAATAAATAAATAATAATAAATGGGTAGCTCTACCACTACTTACTAGTCCTGCTACTACGATCATTACTTCTACTGTTCCTCTTTGGGTCGGGTCTTCATCGCTCTGACTTGGATTTCAGCAAAAGCTTCCTAAATGTATCCTGTCACCTGTATTCCCATGCCGTAATCCAGACTCTGCATGGCCGTCCTTGTCCCTTCATTACTGGGCCCCACTCTTCCTTTCCAGCACTTGTCTCCTCATTCGCAGTCACCGCCATTCCCTGCGTCTCTTGCTCATACAGCCCTGCCCGTCTGGACTATCTCACATGTTTTGCTGTCAAAATCCTTCCAGTTCTTCCAGATACTTCCATGATTGTGCCCTCTGTATTAGTCAGGGAAGCCTCAGTAATGAATAGCCCCCCGGTCCCAGGGGTGCAGAGGAAAGGGTCCTTTCTCAATCACCCTGTATGTTCATCATGGACGCTGGTCATCTCTGCTCCACCTCACCCTCACAGGAGACACAGGCTGCAAGTCTCCACTGTCTACAAGCCAGCCAGTGGCTGTCACCCGTTCCACCCAGGTAATGAGTGTGGAAGCCACATATGGTCCCCGCTGCCTTGCCCATGACTGACTTAGGGACAGGGAAGGCTGGGCTAATGCCGACCGATGGGCTGTGAAGAGAGGCTCTCGGGGGGCTTATGGGGAAGTAGCCTCTTCGCTCTCACCAGAGTGCCACACGGAGCTAGTCTGCCCCAGAGCGAGGAAGCACACAGCTTCCTAAGAGGCATTACTTTAGTTCCCTGGGGCTTCTGCCACAAATGACCACAAACTGGTGGTTTAAAAGAACGGAAATTTATTCTCGAAGGCCAACAGTCTGAAACCAAGGTGCTGGCAGGCCTTCTTCCCCAAGGCTCGCGAAGAGAATCCCCCCTCACCTCTGCCAGCTTCCGGGGGTTCCAGGCCCTCCTTGGCTTGAGGCTTCATGACCCCAGTCTCTGTCCTTGTCTTCACACGGCCTGTTCTCTGTGCCGGTGTCTCCTCTCTTATAAGGACACGTCATCATAAAATGTGTTCTATGGCTTGCCTACAAATGGAATTTATGGGCAATCCAGGATGATCTCATCTCAAATGTCTTAACTTAATTACATTGGAAAAGACCCTTTTTCCAAATAAGGTCACGTTCACAGCTCCAGGGCATGGATATCTTTTTTTTTTTTTTTTTTTTTTGAGTCACCATTCACCCCACTACAGGCACTTGCAATCTTGAAGAAAGCCACTCTGAGGAGAACACTAATACGTGGGAGAGGGCAGAGCCAACACAGGGCAAAGGACCTGAGCCCGAGCCCTGATCGTCCCATGCCTGAAGCTGAAGCCTACCCCTGTCATCCCCTCACGTGAGGTAAGTTTCTCTGCTGTTCAGGGCAGGGTCTCTGCTCCTTGCACGCTCTTCCACCTGGGCACATGCCCATCCCTTGGGGATCTTGCTACACACTTACCTGGACTCAGACTTTTTTCCTGGCAGGTGTCGGACCTTGGCTCTTCAGGCCCCAAGTGCCTGCTGCACAGCACACACTGCTTCCTGGGAATGATCCTGCCCTTTTCATGTCTCTCAGGTTTTCTCCCCCGTTTGTGTCACGCTAGCTAAATTACACATGCAGATTTAATTGGTCAGTCATTAACCTCCCCTCCATGGAGACAGTCGATGTGCTCAGCTACCTGCTCTGAGAGCAGTGGCCGGGCCCGCCCCGCAGCCCTCTGTTGGTGACTCGCATTCATCACGCCTTTGTTTACAGCCTTTCAGCTGAGCCCCATCCCCGGGACAGGGCCTGTCCATGCCAACTTAAATTAATTTTGCCAGTCAGATTTCATGAGACACTGAATCAAAGGCTCTTCTAGAAATCAAGAAGCACTAAATCTTCAGTGGACCCTCTTCCCCCTAATGGTACAAATTAGTTAGAATGAAAAAGCGTATGGTTTCCCGGCACGACGTCTGCGTAAACGTGCCAGCTTCGGCCGATGGCGCAGGCCTCCGTTGCCCTCCAGCTGCTTACTGGATTTTCTACTCATAAAACTTATCGTAAATTTTTCATCATAAAATTTGTTCTATGGCTTGTCTACAAATGGAACTTAGGGCTGCCCCGGGAGAAAATCGCTGGAATCCAGTTCTTCCAGTTTCTTAAGTCTGGTCCCACGTGTTCCTCTCTTACACCATCTCCCCATGGTTCACTCCCCGTGGGTCACCCCTCCCCGTGGGTCACTCCTCCCCGTGGGTCACTCCTCCCCGTGGTTCACTCCTCACTTTTTGGAAGTAGATGTCAATAGTTCCCTAAGTTCATTAGCTAATTCTGGCCAGACTCTCCAGTACGCGTGCCGTAGGACCCCCTGATGGATGTATCTCCACAGCATTTAATTTTCCTAAGGGACCCTTTACCAGTTTTTTATTATGACGTACTAATTGCACCCATTTCCTGACTTTATTTTTCTTAGTAAAGACAGGTTTTAATAGGTAGTTCATTTCCCAGCCATGTACAGACCCTGATTAATTCCACTCACTCACCTCCCAGTCCTTCAGGAATAGATCACCCTTCTTGCTAATACTTCTTTGTCCCTGACCTGACAGGTCTGGAGTTTGCACTTGAGAGGCAGGTACATGCCTGGGGAAAACGTGTGGGCGCATGTTCAAGTCCTGCCTCCACTACTTTTTAGTTGCATGATGCTACTCCAACTCCCTGTGCCTCCGTTTCCTTGCCAGTAGAAGGGGATGATATAGATCCTACTCTAAAGCCTTACGGTGGGTCTCAGGGACACAATGCGCACAGACTAGGTCCTGGCACACAGCAAGTACTTGGGCTACTCTGACTGTGCTGTTGGGGAGAGACTTCTCCATCCACATGTTCTTGTGTAACTCACTATTCTCTGAACAACTTCCATGTTTACAGCTTTGAGCCAGTTTGAAGAGGGGATGGACAGAGCTGAATACTATTACATAGTTCTCACCCTATGGAACTTGGTCTTGAGGAGAGACAACAAAGCACGCAACCACCGATGGTTTCAGGCAGAATGAAGAAAGTGCGAGGCCAGATAAAGAGCCAAGTTCTAGGGGACTCAGAGGAAAGGACATTTCACTCTCAGGAGGAGACGGAGACCAGGTCATGGAGGAGGCCACGCTTTCAAAGACAAGGGGGAGTTGGTTGCAGAAGAACAAAAAGGGCATTGCACGATAGGGAACCAGCCTGGGCTGAGGCACGGAGGTGTCCGCATGTGTGTGTGATATACTGGGGGAATTCTCCAGTTTCACGTGGCTGGAGAACAGGGCGGCTGGGGGACAGGAGATGGGGAGCCAGGGACAGGGCTGGAAGACGAGTTGGGGTCAGACTGTCCAGGGTCCAGAAGTAGTAGTTCGAGCCCATTCTGTAGGGCAGCGGTTCTCCTAGTGCAGTGCCTGCACCTGCAGCATTACCTGGGAGCTCATTAGAAATGCAGATACAAATTCTCAGGCCCCACCCAGTCCTACCGAATCAGAAACTCTCCGGGCGGGCGGGCCTGACAATCATGTGATACACACTCAAGCTTGAGGACACTATTCTTGGTAATGGTGAACTGTTAAGACTGACCATTAAGACAAGCCTTTAAGGATGCAGAATGCCGTGTTTATTAGGTATGGCATTTACCTGCATGTAACAGAAGCCCACAGGCAGTCACTTAACCAATTAGAGTAGTCCATGACTTGTGCAACTAACTACTCAAGGAAGTCTTCAAAACCCAGGCTCTAACTCCCTTAGCATGTGCCTTTCATCCTCATGGTGGAAGATGGCTGCTACACCTCCGGATGTCTCCACCATGTTCCAGGCAGAAAGAATGAGGGAAGAACAAGGGGGAAAGGCTTGTGCCAGATGACTCTTGCTGGAAGTCTTCCTGGGTAGAAATCGTCCTCCTGGAGACCTATACGGTAGCTTATTTCTCATTACTTAGAACCAGATCACATGATTACTCTAGATGCAAAGGGTCTGGAAAATGTGTCTTTTTAATGGGATAAGTCATGGTCCTAAATAAAATCAGGGTTCTATTCATCAGGAAGAAATGGAGACTAGAGACCAGATGGACAACTATTAGTGTCTTTCCTTTCCAAGTATGCTGCAGGAAGGTGCCTCCAGGGGAAGTGGAAGAGGTTTAGTAGAGTGGTTAAAAATTAAGCTGTATCGTCAGACAGTCTGCATTTGAATCTCTGCTTTGCCAACTATGAGATCCTGGGCAAGTTACTTAATCACTCTGTGCCTCAGTTTCCTCATCTATAAAATGGACATAACCATACCTACCTCATAAGGGAACTAAGGCTTAAGCAAGTTAATACATGTAAAGCCAATAGAATAGAACCAGGCTTGCTGAACTCACGTACACTCTATAACAGGGAGATGGTACTTGTGAAGGCAATTGAAGAGGTCATTCAAGAAGTGATGAGAGCCTGAACTTGGACATCAGAAATGGGAATGGAGAGAAGGGAGCTAGAGAGTGTATGACCAGTGTCACCTAATGTTTCCCTCCTCCCTCTAAGCACTTGGATGTCAAAGATCTATTTTTTCCAGTACAGGTGGTCTCGTATGAAGGGCTCAGCCTCCTGACCCATTAGATGAGAATCTCTGGGGTAGGACCTAGGCATTGATAGTTGTTACAGCTTCCCAGGTGACACCAGTGTGCAGCCACATTCAAAAACCACTGGTGTAAGCCTTGGCATAAATCAGAATCACTTAGAGGGTATGTTAAACCTCAAACTGCTGGGCCTATCCTGAATTTCCAATTCAGTAGATCTGAGATGGGGCCCAAGAATTACATTAGATAATCCTTAGATAACTAGATATTAGATAATAAGTTCCTAGCTGCTACTGGACCACACTTTGAGAACCATTGCTCTAGAGAGAATTATTCCAGTCTCACCTAATCATGCAGATGCTCCTCGGCACCCCAATACCGTGTCTCTACTGTGTCACCCCTCCCCTGTACATGCAGGAAGACAGGACTTCAATGAAACAGGAGGCATTAGGGAATGTGGCCTCAGATCAACAGGGCTGATTATGAAATAAAAGGGCAGGGGACAAGATAGTTAATTAACTGGAACGTTCGTGTCACTTATGTAATATATGTCCCTTCAGTGGTGAGACAAGCTGTAGCCGGCAGCTTGGCCTTTTAGATGGAGCCGCCAAGGGACACAGCCCACTTAGGAAAACCCTGCTCCCAACCAGGTCCGCCACTTCCGACTATGGGACTGTGACCGAGCTGCCTGACCACTCCCACTCTGACAAGGGAGGGTTAAAATAATACCTGCTTTGTGGTATAGTTGTGAGGATAAGATTAAATACCTCATTTGAAAGTGCCTACGCAATTATTGCTATTATTTTTATTATTACTACTATGTTGTTATTCTTGGCTCTGCTGCTGTCCCTGCCCCTCATGTAAAGGATCTCAGCAACCAGTCATGCCTACAGCAGAGAAGGCTGCTCTCCTCCGATCGTGGGGGTGCTTTTCATTGGTTAATAGCAGCTGCTGTGTTTACCAAGGAAGCTTAGGGCTGAATTCTGTGGATTTCTGACCATCACCTTTAGCCTCAGTATTCTAGTATATCTCTCTCCCTTCATTGGACACAAGATGCTCCTTTCTTTACTTCGAGGTCACTCATGGCCACTGGCTAATTTTTTCTTCCCACTGGCTTCTAAGGAGGTTTGCGTTCTCTGCTGTGTCAGACCGGGTGCCTACCCAGCCACGTTTGATGGGGGGCATGGGTGTGAGAGCTGTACTACACAAACACAGCGACTTAAAATCCCTTTGCCAATGAGTGATTTTTAAATGCATAGAAAAGAGAAGAACTCTGGGTCTCATTGGCCTCGCCTGTGAGGTGGAGTCAATTCTGTTGTAACTAATACTCAGTGAGAAAGAGAAAGTCAATATGGAGCCGAAAAGAACACAGGTGGTCCTGAGTTCAGATTCCAGGTCTCCCAGTTCCTTCCTTTCTTCATGTTGGGGAGGTTCCTTCCCCTCGCTAAGCCTTGGCGTCCTTGGGTATAAAATGAAATGAATGATGTCTCCACTGTGGTTTCCTCAGAGACCAGAGGATATGACATGTGTGGATACACCTGGCATGGTGCCTTTCCCCTTGGATGTCCAGTTCACTCTTGGTTCTTTCTCCTGGCTTCACTCTGCCTTGCAAGGACTTTGTCCCAGCAACCCTGCAGCTTCTTCAGAGCCAGGCCTAGGGCCAGGCAAGCAGGATGACATTTAAGGAGGCCCTCACTCTCAGGATGGTGCAAGTGCAGGGTCTGTGCCTGAGAGGAAGCGCCCCCTTAAATGTTGCCTTGGAGATACTTTGCTTGTAGCACCCTAGTCTCCACCAGGGGCTTCTGGATGACTTTTTATATCTCTATACCCCATATGCAGTAATATTTAATTGACCATCATGAAACAGATTTAGAATCTACTTCCAGGGGTTCTCAAACCTGTGGGAATCTATAGTTTTCAAATTCAGTCAAAAGATGGCCTGAGGTGATACAAGGCCAGCATGCAACAGCCAATGGGCAGGCAGGACTGGGATCCCTATCCCCTGTCCCCCAGATTCTGAAGGAAAGAAGCAAGCCAGGCCTCCCTATCCTACCTGAATATAGATGAACAGCTTTCAAACTCCATCCCGTACTTAGCTTGTCAGGTTCGAACCTTCTCTGATCTCCATGAGGTACCAAGAACAGTTAGGATTCTTCCGGTTTAAGAAATTAAGAGATGGGAAAATAAGTGATTTTCCTAAGGTCATAAAGCAAATTAGATTTCACACACCGGCTCGACCAGTCTTTCTCCAAGCAGGGTCAGGGACCACCAGGGGTACTTATCCCACTCCAGATTTCTGGGCCATTCCCCAGCCTCCCGAATCAATCTCTGGAGGTGCGGTTGGGCTGGGCAGTGAGGTTCTCAGAGGTCCAAACTTCTCTGACTTCTGTGTGCCAGTCTCATGTCAGCCATCACTCCATCTCTGAGCTCCAGGAGGGAGTGATGCTTTAATCAGTGTGGTATGCGTGTCATGGGTGCTGCGTGGTATAAGGCTATAAGTTCACTGGTATAATAGCCAAGCATTTATTCTCACAGGTATTGGGGGAAGTATAACTATCACTTCAAACACATGAGTACATGAATTTTTTTGCTTAGTTAAGTTTTGAAAGGCAAACTAATTCAAAATTGACTTTTAAAAAAGATAGTATGTGTAGTACTGAAATGTGGCAAAAATTGTGAAAACAATGCTGGAATGTCTGAAGTTTGGGACACACAGCTGCAGGGGATTGTATGTCAGGAGCAGAAGCTGGGCTAGAAGGCAGGGCTTCTTCTGAAGGGACTGTTAGAACCATGAAGAGACCCCCTACCTCTGTGCATCAAACACTGCCAGCAGCCAATGAACATCATGATAACTGAAGTCACATGCAGCTTAATGATGGGAATTCGTTCTGAGAAATGCATCATTAGGCAATTTGTTGTGCAAACATCACAGAGTGCACTTACACAAACCTAGATGGTATGGCCTACTATACACCTAGACTATATGGTAGAAAACTGTCGCATATGAGGTCCAATGTTGACCTAACGTCATCATGGGGCACATGACTATATTTACAGTGAACACTGTCTTCATGCCAGGTGACAGAAGGGGTGCAGTGTTCTCCTCTGAGGGATAATCAATGGCTGTTTCCAACAGGTTGTCAGAACCCTAGACTCAAATTCTATCCAGATCTGCAGAACAAGAAGCAGGCTGGAGACAGATGTCTATGGGGGCAAGTTCCAGAGATACAAGACATGCACCCAGCTCACATCTTCCCCAGGCCTTCCGGGTGCCAGTGCCACCCGAGGTGGCTTTTTCCTCCCCTTCCCGAAGGACCATTACAGATGGTCAGGTTGGCAGGGGCCTGGGGGAGGCAGAGGGGGCTTTGTGCAAGTAAGAGGTGACAGAGGGGGTGAGGGGAGAGTGAGAGAATGAAATGCTGGGGGAGGGGAGAGACTAGAGCAGAAAAAAAGTGGAGAAAAAAGGCATTTGTAAAATTAAAAGGCAGAGCCCCATCAAATGGTGTTGGGCAAGAAAAGCGTGTTACAGGCAGGAGGAATTGGTAATCGGAGCTGATGTGAAGAAGGGATGATTTATGGGAGCATGCAGACAGGGGTGGAATAATTTTTGGAGCAGAACGGGGAACTTACTGAACGCCTGAAACTCAGCTACTTATCCACTCGTTCCTGTGATGAATTAGCTCTTGTTTAAAGTAACCGTGGCTCCATTTTTCATTCTGATTACTACACTTGATATCTTTCTCTCCCTCTGTTTCCCTCTGACCACTGTCCCCTTGCCAGGTTCTGGGTGGAAAGGCACTGGGTTTGTAAAAACTCGTCACCCCTCCTCTGTACCTCTCCCTCCCCACCTCCACAGCAACATGAACTCTAAATAGCCAAGTCTAAAACCTGGTCACTTGAAATATTGCAAAGGTTAGGAATGCACAGAATTAGCTATGACTATAGATGCAAGACTAGCCTGCTTATGCATCCCGAATGACTGAAATTCCTCTGCTGATCTGCGTGGGAAGTGTCTGTGTAGGCCTTAAAGGTATGAAGTAGAGACCACACTTCCCACCTGCCTGTAGCTCTCCTTTTGACCTTCGCAAGCCCTAGTGAGAGGCAGACTGAAAATAAAGCCTGTCCAAAACTGTGCATCCCTCCTTACCAATGTTTATAAAATACAAGTTCTAAATTTATATTGTGCAGAAAGGGAGCCGTTCTAGACACAGGTACACAAGTATCACATCCTTTTATTATTAAAAAAAAAAAATGTTCCCTTGACTAAAAATGTAACTCTCAAAAATTCAAGCTCCCATGGAGTCGTCTCAACACAAATTTCCATAAAAAAGAAAACAATTTTACCAAAAAAATAACTAAAGCAAGTATTTATAGCAGTTACTTGTGAAAATAACAAAGGGAAAATATTTACCTGATGCTCAGGAAAAAACTTCTAAGACGCTCCTGGCATTTTTCCCTTCCCCAATTATCAACTCCAAACCAAGAAGCCCTCCAAGCCCCAGCCACATAGGGAGGCTCTGGGTCAGGTGGCCATATGCATCTATAGTCTTAGCTAATTCTGCACATTGCGACCCGCTGGCAGCCATCTTCGCCCATTTCTTGAATCCTGGCCCACGTGGGCCCTCCTGAAGATGCACACTCCATAACTCCAGCTGCTATTTTGGCTTCCGACTCCAGCTTCCATCTTTAAAACCAACTTCGTGCAGCTCCCCAGGCTCAAGCCTACGCCTATTGGTTTGTTTGGTAACATTTTGCTCAGATCCAGGCCCCAACTCTCCTGGCTCTGAGGTCCCTCTCTGCCTCCACCTTGGAGGGACAGGGAGAAGACAGGGAAACTGTGCTCCTCTTGAGAGAGTGTGTGCCCTGGGGTGAACTTCTCTACTGGGTAGTGGGTTCCACGAATGTCTGGTCATTAGGCAGAAATTCCAGAAAGAGGACGATCACTCTGGCTCTGCTGGCATCAATGAGGACTTCAATGACTAGCTCCTGTCCAGCAGCAACGGACACTTTCCTTTTGGCTGGGGGTCATCTTGCCTGCCTGGGGTTTGGAGATGGGTAGTTTCCCCTGAGCTGAGCTGGAAGGTTGCATTTGCTAGAAAGCAGGACCGCCTATACTGAAGCCCAGTGAGACTCAGCCAGCTTAACCTTGTCCACCTGCAACACTCGACGTTAGCCACTTCTTCCATTCATCCATTCCAAGGATAGGGACTGAGCACAGATTCTGGGCCACGCTTGATGGGAGTTGGAGACAACTCAGATCCAGGGTTGGAAGGCTAGTGAACCAACAAAACTCATCCAGAGCACTGGCTTCTCCCCTGTGGGGACGGCGGGCCAATTCCATTAGATACCAGCAGCTGGAGGGCAGGACCAAGTCTGTTATGTCCACTATGGTCTACTCAGCACTCAGCACAGTGCCTGGAAGAGAGAAGGCACTCCTCTTCCAAAAAGGGTACCCCATTGCCTCTCCTCGGCACTGCACCCTTACACACACACCGCCCACGAGCTCTATACCGAAGCCCAGTCAGTCCAGTGTGACCCTCTGTCACAGCGACCCCACGAGGCTGGCATCATCATTACATTCCTAATAGAGTTGAGGAAATCCAGTTAGAAGGTTGAAATGACAGCCCAGGATCCAAAGGCTGTGTCTTCCCCGAACGGCCGGCACAGAGGCACGATCGGGAGTTCGGAGGCGGGTGTGGAGGTCAGAAAGGGAGAAGGCAGGGCAGCAGGAAGCACAGGAACCGCCAGTTCTGGAACCCCGCAGCAGGAATAACTCAACGCGCGTGCGCGTGCGTGTGGGCGTGGGCGTGGCCGCGTGCGTGTGCGTGTGCGTTCGGTTGGGACGGGGACACGTGGTAAACACCTCCCAGCCCTCATCCCACTGCAGAGCAAGCATTCAGCCACTCTGATTGGCTGCCGGCTTGCGGAGTGGGTGGAGAGGGCGTGGGGGTGTGGTGAGCTGGCGCTGGGACACCAGCCAAGCGGAATCCTCCCAGGTGAAGTGACTCTGATGGGGATGGGCGTGGAGGTGGGTTCAGGTTCACCAGGTGGAACCAAGGTGGGCTCGGGGGCCCGGGCTGTGATTGTTCAATAACCAAACCTCCCTCTTCCCCAGGAGCCCCTACCCCTTTTAAGGTGAACTGCCTGTCTTTAGTTAATAATTAACTTGTCACAAGCCCATCAAGGGAGTGACAGAGGGAGAGGGAGGGGGAAGGGGAGGGGGAGGGGGCTCAGCCCGACACCCCGGCGGCCACAGCCCCACGCTCACCTGGCCCATAATAAATAGGATGAAAGGCACTCCTGATAAATGCCCGTGTCAGGGAGAGATTTTACCTTCACTCAGAAACAATGTAATATCTCGGCTATTACCCAAAATAATTTATCAATGTGTAATAGCTTTGTGCAGACCTCAGATAGGAGGGGAGCTGCGCTATCAGAGATGGATGTAGCCTACCTTCGGCTTTTAATTTTTAATGTTCGCAGCCGGCTTTGCATTAAAGGCCAGGTGTCATATAAAGACTTAATGTAGGAGGGGAGTTCATGAATTCTAATCAAGGGAGGAGCGCTCCCCGTCTAGCGGCTGTCACCCCCTGACTGTTCTTATTGATCTTTTGTTTTCTCCCCTCCTGCTCTTCCAGCTCGCCTGTCTGCTCCGCCTCACTCTATCCCATCCCACCTCACCCTCCCGGCCCCGCCCACCCTGGACTTGCCCCGTCCCACGTCCCACGTCCCACGTCGCTCTGCCTGCCCTAAGCGGGAGCGTCTCTGACTGGCAGCAACCTCTCGAGTAGCTGCCCCAACTCAAGATGGTGGGAAGGGTGGGAAGGCAGGACTCTTCCGTGTATTCATTCAATTTGAATTGATTTATTTTTACCCTTTTGTGCATCCAAAAAGTATTTTTGAGTACCTGTAAGGGGCCCAACCCCGTGCTAGCCCCTGCGGACATGTCAGAGACGAGATTGTGCCTGCCTCTAGAGGTGTTACAATCTTGCTGGCAAAATATGATGATGATGATACTTACTCATGCACACGTAGGCAAGGGAATGTGGCGTGAGTCGGCTATGTGAGATGCTCCAGCATTCACTGCCCCTTTCTATGCTGTGTTTTCCTCCAGTGAGCTAACCAGCTCCTGCTACACTGTGTAGGTTGCCTGCTTATTTTGCTTATGACGTGTCTCCTCCTAGTAAGCTCCATGGGGGCAGGAATTGGGGTCTGTGTGTTCACTAATACAGCCCTGGTGCAGAGAACAGTGCTACACCCGCAGGAGGCACTCAGGAAGTATTCACTGATGAATTAAGGACCAAGGGTTCCTTTCAAAGGACTGGAGCAGTGGTGCTGCTGTGTGTGGGAAGGGAAAGAACCCTGTGGCTTCCAGCAGCAGGCCACTCACACTCTGCCCATTACCAGCTCTCTGCCCTGAGGAGCCCCTTTAAAATGCGAGTGCAGATGCCAGGCTACCTCCTGCCCTCCAGCCCTGGTCCCAGCCTGCCTCTCCTTGCTAGTCTCGTGGTCCCTTCCTTTACCTGCCCCTCCTGGGACCTGACTCAGATCCCAGGTTGCCACAGGGTGTGGAGTGGGACAGGGGACATGCACGTAGATGTGAGCTCCTCCAGGAGCAGGCTGAGCCCTAGGCCTCTCTGGAACTCGAAGCACAGGTAAGTGCATGCAGTAGGTGCTCAACTCCAGGCAGGCCAGTTCTCATGTGAGACATGTATTCCTGAATAACTCTCCTCACTTCAAACCGGCAAAATTGAAGGCTACTTTTCCCGCAGAAATAGATATAAAGTAGGATCTACATTATTTCCGTTTTGGACAAGAGAAACTGTGCATATTGTCTGCAGTGCCCAGTTTCTGAGTTGCTTGAAAATCAAGCTGTGTCACATGTTGAGTGGGGAGAGCAAGTTCCCTTCTGTTCTCTTTTTGGTCCGACTGCCTCTTCTCCCTGTCAAGGGGCTCCCTAGTATTCTTTCTGCAGCCAAAAATGCAAGGTTTCCTCCCCATGGTTTCATTCTCATCCTGTGAGACCTACTTCAAAAGTGAGTCTCCTCCAAGAAGCCCTCAGGCACAGCATACCTCTCTCCTCCGTTCTCTGAGAATTTTGTTCTGCCATTGTCACAGGCAGTTGAATTGTTAATGAGATGCTAATAGCTCTTCCTTATTAGGTCTTAAGTCCTTGAAGACTCTGTCTAAGCTTCTCAGTGGTTCCCAACCTTTTCTCACTTGTGCACCCCTTTTAAACCCATTTCTATCAATTGTACCCCTTGTTTTTAAAACAGCTGTTTTTAAATACTGATACTTTTGTTCAGTGCCTATCTTAATGTAAAATAGTGGAAATGAGGTAATAAGTTAGGAAAGAAAAATTACTACATTAAAAGTACAAACCACAGATTTCACTTTACAATATTCATAACAGTTAAATATTGAAAATGATGATCAAGTATTTAAACCTTAAATTAAAAAACTACTTGAAAAGAATCACGATTAAAGACAATGCACTTACTTTTACTCCGTCAATAAACTAATCAGTCTGGGTATGGATGTATTTTTGTTTGGGGAAGTTCTAGAAACGTCGCAAATGGATTGTGGTGAAACTGCATAATGATTGATAGAAGAGTGATTTGTGGGAAGGGCTCATAGCCACGCCCTCACCCATCATCACTCGTTAATGTGATCTAATTTTGAAGTGTCTCCATTAATGGTGATTCAAACTTAACATTTATTGTTCCATAACGAATGTTTTGCATTTTTTTACTTGTTTTTTCACCATAACTGATTATTTTTTGCATGCTGCTCAATGGCCCAGTATGTACCCCCAGAGGTATGTGTAACCCCGCTTGGGATCAGATGTCCTAACACTACAAATATGAATGAATGAATGCCCAGGTAACTCTCATAGATATCCCCCAAAGTGCTGTCAACTATTAAGATGGTTCATCAGAATTACTTTTGGAACTTAAAACAAACAACAAAACCACCCAGATTCTTGGACCTCCTCCCCAAACCTCGCTAGAAAGTCTCCAGGGAATTCTGATGGTCAGGCAGGTGGAAACCACGGCTCTAACCTGGGTTTTAATTAGACTCACCTAAGGCACTGTCAGAGGCACAGATCCCTGGACCCCACCTCCTACCGACTGCTGGTGAGCACTTCACAAATGTCTCCAGTGATGGGAGGAGTCAGAGTAGTTTGGAATCACCCTCTGGGCTCTGGCCCCTCCTCCTCAAGGGCTTCCCCTGTGAAATGGGGTCCTCTCTTCCAGCCCTGTGCAGACAATGAGTCCTCCAGAAGTCCCCAGTAGTTTTCAGGGCAGAAGGGGGCATTAAGGATTATTCTAGTCCCGGGTTTCTCAACCTCATCAATAGTGACATTTTTAGAAAATTCTCTGCTGTGGGAGCTGTCCAGTGTATGGCGGGGTGTTTGGCAGCACCCTGGCCAATGGCCACTAAATGCCTCAGCAACCTCTCCAGTCGTGACAACCAAAAATGTCCCCAGACATTGCCACATGTCCCCTGGGGAACACAATTGCCTCACATAGACACGTAGTTGGAAAGGGAGGAGTAATTATCAGATAATTGTAGATATCCTTTGATATTACAGCAAAACTCAATAAGTGGTAGTTTCTTAAAGATTAGTTGCAATGTGAAACCTGAAATCCTATTAAAGAACTTTCTGTACTCTGACATGAAAATGCATTGGTTCATCAAGTCCTGTAGTCTTCCAGATGTTCGCACGCTTCATTATACAATATCAAAAATCTGCGTCTGTTAACATCACCTGTGATCTTACCAGAAACTTCTCTAAGGGAAGCTCATGGGGGCAGATACAGTTTTCCTAAAAGAGGCAAGTTCAAGTTTTATCATTGGCAACAAAGACGATCAGTTGTTTTCCTTGCTGTGACAGGCTCACTTCTTTCTTGGGGGGAGTGTCTGCTGTATATCCAAACCTGAATGACCAGGTTTATAGTTGTTCTTTCAAGGAAAAATAATGTCCCATGAAAAAGTGGCTAGTTCAGCGGTGTCCAGCCTTTGGGCTTCCCTGGGCCACACCAGAAGAATTGTCTTGGGCCACAAAAATACACTAACAATAGCTGATGAGCTTTTTAAAAAGGTGGCAAAAAAAGATCTCATAATATTTTAAGAATTCTTGTTGGGCCGCATTCAAAGCCATCCTGGGCCACAGGTTGGACATGTGTGGCCTGGTTCATCTTTCAACTCTGACAGTCACATGTGCTTCCCCTGGAGACACTTGTCCTTGAGTGTTCAGCAGAAGGGCTTTGGGTACAACTCCCATTTCATCACAAAGAGTACTAAAAGGACAAAGACTCTGAGGCTGAGATTTGTAAAAATTGAAAATTGTACTGTTCTATCAGGAATATGCTTCAGTAAAATTGTCCCCACACCAACCCACCCAAAGAGCATGGCAGTGCAGAATGCAATAACGACTGGTATGGTCTGAGGCCACCACCTTGATTCGTGCTCAGGTACCAGCAGTCATATCCAGTGCTGCTTTTACACTCTCAGTGCAAACCGTAGAAAAGACACGTGACATCTTAGCATTATTCTGAAAATAGTTTTGACCTTGCAGGAAGCACCTAAAGGATCCCCAGGGACCTAGGATCCCAGTTTGAGAACTGCAGCTCTGGGGTATCTAACCAGAAGCCAGGTTGCTGGGTGGCTGAGTGTATGTATCTTACCATCGCCGGTCACCCTGTCACTGCTCAACGTGGGTTTGTTCATTTTACTCCCACCAGCAACGTTTAAACATTCTCCACTCACCCTGTTCTGGTCACTGCTTGGTGCAATCCGACTTACAGTTTGCCAATCCAGTGGGTATGCAACAATGTCTCATTGCCGTATAAATTAGAGGATAGCATTTCAAAGGCATTTAGAATGGTCTTTCAAAGCAGCTCTTTAATCACTCATAATTAGACGGCATTTTTGCTTGAGGTAATTGACAAGGATATAGATATAAAATACAAAGTTCCTGCTTCAGAGGGTTTTTTCCTAGCTTTCTTGTTGGTACATTTCCCACTTCCCTTCAATTTCCTTTTGCAATTTTCCAAATGAGAGAGCTTCTAGGGGATGCTATTCTAGGGTTGTTAATCATTTATTCCCTGTAAACACTGCCAGCCCATATGTGACCTGGTTTCGGAATTGCACTTGATCACACGGCAGATTTGAGCCTGCAGTGTCAGGGCACGCGACGCTGCCCCATCCACCTTGCATGCATACGCTGACGAAATGCTCAACATGGATGTGTGGGAGGGGGTCACACTGGCTGGTCTGGACAGAATGAGAAATAGCGTATTGGTCTCCAAGTCGGCAATTTTCAGGAGATTTTCCAGGATAAGTTTGATCCTGCAGGGTTCTTGCTTTCCATCTTGACTTCCCACATAAGATGCAAGGCTGCTCTAAGTTGTCACCTGTGGGAGCCAAAATTAATAGGCATCGAGTTTCTCATTTTTCTTCAGTAATGTTCAGCTCCCCATATTAGTTTGGGTTCTCAGTGTCTCCTCATCTAGACTATGGGTTGGCAAACTTTTCTGTAAAAATCCAGATAGTAAATATTTTCGGCTCTGAAGCCACATGTTTCGTGTGGCAACGACTCTACCCTGTGGAGCAGGGCAAAAGCCACCGCAGGTGGCAGGTGAGCTGACGCCTGCGGCTGCGCTCCAGGAAAACTTCATCTACGAAAACAGGAGGCTGTGGTTTGCAGGCCCCTGGTCCAGATCGCCTCTTCCTCTGGTTGTCGGGAGGAAGCTTCTGTTCATCCTTTAATGTCTGTTCCTCCAGTATCATGGTCTGTAGTTTGTATTTCACATAACTGTGTATGTGTTGTAAAAGAAGTGATGAAAAAGAAGTAAACAGAAGAGCTGAAAATGAAAATGATGTAGATAAAGTCTGGTTGTGCCAGACAGTAGGCTGTGCTCAAAGAGTAATCTCCATAATATCCACAGGAGGGGATCCCTCTGGCCAAATCTGGGACAATTTGAGCATCACAATAAATAATAAGAGTAATAAATTACAAGTCAGTGAATAAATGAGAATCCCCAAATCCAGGCCTATTTAAGTAAACATGAGTAAATAAATGATAAAGAAGGGATCCTTCCACATAGTATGCCAACTCACAAATACAGAAGGGACATGAAGTCACAACACCATCAATGGGTGCTAAAACTACCGGGCGGAAGTTTGGTGAGGACCAGGACATTCTCAGAGCCTCAGAGTGCCTTCCCACAAACTACTTACTCATTACCGAGGGACTCGAAGTAACTGTGCAATGGGGAACCTCATGACATCACCTTACCACATGACGTGCATTAATACCGCTAATGCTGGGGACACTCAACCCCATGTGCCTCCTGATGCCCTGAGAACACAGCACTCCTGTGAGCTACCTGTCCACATGCATCGACTGAGTCTAATCATGAAAAAACCGTCGGGCAAACCCAAATGGATGGGGGTACTACAGAATAACTGGCCTGCTGTCTTAAAAAAGAAGATCAAGACCAAGTATCCCCGATCAAAGGAGATGAAAAGAAACATCACAATTGCATGAGCTACGTAACCCTGGTTGGGTCTGGGACCGAGAAGGGAAAAACAGCTATGAAGGCTACAAAGGGGACCACTGATGAGGTTTGAATATAAACTGTGGATTAAAGAATGGTTATCACATCAGTGGTAAATGATTTGGCAGCTATTATGTTATCTGATTTTGATAATTATACTAGGGTTATTTAAGAATGTCTGCGTTCTTAGGAAAAAAACACTATAAAGTATTTAGGATTTCAAAAATGGTCATTTGAACAGACAACTCATAAACCAAAACCGGGCTTTAAAATCAGACTTCCCTTTGAGTGCTCTATGACTTGGGGTTCCCAGAAACCAGAGCCCCAACCTGGACACTTGAATGCAACATCTTTCACCACAATCACCCCCGGGTTTCTCCTTTTTACAGCTCAGACATGGAGAAGTCTCACTTCCTGTAGGTCATAGCTTCTGTCTATAATGCTGTGTCAACCAGAGAAGCTAGGAGACAGGAGGGAGGGGGAGAGGGATCGGTGGGGGTGGTCACAACCCATGTGTGGACCATGAAATCAATCCAGGGGGTGGTTGATGCGCACCTTATTAATGAAAGGGAGCAGAATAGAAAGTGGCAGAGTGCAGCATACATAATAAGTGTTTCCGGTGTGTGTGTGTGTGTGTGTGTGTGTGTGTGTGTGTGTGTATGGCACTGCCCATAGCCTACTGCAAGTTTCCTTTAGCTCTGGAGGTGTTAACACTCTTTGCCAAAACGTGGGGCATGGTGGGGATAGTGGAGGGTTGGAAGGAGCTGGAGAAGGAGATGAAAGTTTGGGGAGACAGAGGTTTGGAGCAGTTTGATGGGAAGGAGAGTTGAGAGCACAGCACTGCAGAGGGAAGGGTGCAGGCACTGTGGGGAGAATGCTGCCTGCCGGAATCTCATCTTGCCTCTGGTACTCTCAGTTCCTGTGTGACTTTAAGGGCTGATGAGGAGGGGGAGAAGGAGAGTGAAGCAAGGCCTTTATTGCACAATGTTTGCCTTGATCTTGTTGGTTTGCAGAGCTCCAAGCAAGGTCAGAAGAGAGTAGCTTCTATTTGCCCCGTTTGCCCCATTTTCAGGTAAACAAAGGCATAGGAAAGGCAGGTAGCACAGGGGATCTCCAGCCAGCAACAGCACTACACGAGAGAATGAGCCCATTACCAACAAGACAAGGAATAACAAGTGCTGGAGAGGATGTGGAGAGAAAGGAACTCTGGCACACTGCTGGTGGGAGTGCAAACTGGTACAACCACTGTGGAAGGCAGTGTGGGGGTTCCTCAGAAAATTGGGAATGGAGCTACCATTTGACCCAGCAATTCCCCTTCTGGGGATCTACCCAAAAAACCTGAAAACCTTTGTCCGCAAAGACTTATGTACCCCAATGTTCATTGCAGCGCTGTTCACAGTGGCCAAAACATGGAAACAACCAAAGTGCCCTGCGACAGATGACTGGATAAAGAAGCTGTGGTACATATACACAATGGAGTATTACTCAGCTATAAGAAAAGATGAAATATTGCCATTTGCAACAAAATGGATGGACCTGGAGATCATCATGCTCAGTGAGATAAGCCAGACAGAAAAAACAAAGAACTGTATGACTTCACTCATATGTGGAAAATAAAAATGAAACAACAAAGAAAAACAAACAAACAAAAACTCATGGACACAATAGTTTAAGGGTTATTTGGGGGTAAGGGAGGAGGGGGTGGGAGAAGAGGGAGGGGGTGACAGAGGAGGGCGGGGGAGCCGAATGCATGGTGATGGAAAGGGAACTCACACTGGGTGGTGAACGCATGATGCAACACGTAGACAATGCGCTGTAGGATTGTATGCCTGGAACCTATGTAATTCTCGTTAACCAATGTCACCCCAATACTTACAACAATGAAAGAAAGGAAGGAAGGCAGGAAGAAAGAAAGAGCCCAAGATAGGTTGTTCGAGCCTTCCTCTCTCTCACCACCCCCTAGTGTGTCTTACTGCTCTCCTCTGGGGTCTCTCTGCGTCCTGGCTTGGGGACATCTCCACCTCCATGTCTTGCCCAGCCATGGCCCAGCCCCAGAGCCTCTAACTTGCGGTTTACTCTGGGCGAGGAGCCTGGTAGAAGGATGGGGCTTCCCAGGAGACAGTCATCTCCTTGACGGCTTCTCCTTTCTGCCCTTTCCCATCATGGGGCAGTTTAAGGGGCTGCTTTGGGGTATCTGACCGGCCAGTCACCTCTTTCCCTGGGACCACCCACTGTATCTGTGGTGGGCTCCGTGCGGCCATGGATGTATTATCACACCGCTCTGCTCCCCTGGACAGGTGGTAGACCAGAGCCGCTTAGTGAACCCAAGGGGTCCCACCGGGTTCTCCCCCCCACCTCGGGAAGGGGAGCTGGGAAATGACGAGGTGCCTCTCTGTGGACAGCTGACCTCAGAGCATGTATACCTGGGTACCCGGTACCCTGGGCAGCCTACAGCACCTCATGGAAGAGGGAGGTGGGGACCCCCGGGGAAGAGGAGAGGCAGGAAGCCCCCGGCCCTGGTTCCAGGACCCGCTGACCTCAGGCTGCAGCTCTGCCTGGGGGCCCACGAGGTGCCAGCTGCCTTTATCATCAATTCCCCATTATTTTTTATTTGTTTAAACTAGCACACACTTTGCTTATAAACAAAGAATGCTTTCAGCCACGTAAGGCATGAAGTACTGACACGTGCTGTGACTTGGGTGAGCTTTGGAAACATCGTGCTAAGTGAAGGAAGCCAGACAGAAAAGGTCACGTGTGACTCCTGTCATGTGAAGTATCCAGAATGGACAGATCCGCAGGGTCGGAGAGCAGAAGAGAGGTTGCCAGGGGCTGGGGGAGGGCAGGGTGGGGGTGATCACTTAAAGGGCACCGGGTGTTCTTCTGCAGTGATGAAAAGCTTTAAAACTGGGGCAAGGTGCTGGTAGCACAGCCCTGGGCATGCACTACATGCCACCAGCTTGCAGACTTTAAAATGGTCAATTGTCTGTTACGTGAATTAAAAATAAAAACACAAAGAATCCTAACAACCACATGGAGGGAGTCGCAGGCTTCCGTCCTTCCCTGGTGTCCTCAGGTTTCCCTAGCTGACCTGGGAGCACCCATCCCTGAGGAGACCCGGCCCCAATCCAGCCACAACGAGCCGTCGAAAGATCATGTTTGCAGAGAGAGAGAGAACGAGGCCTCCCCACGCTCCCCCAGCTCCGGGCACCCTGTGCCTCGGTCTGGCCATGTGCCAGCTGGCATCTTCTTTCCCCAGGGCGGCTGATACAGCCCTAGAGAGTGGTCGGCAGGCTGCATGGTCCTGAGTTCAGCAGAGGTCCCCAATGTTCCTCTGATCCCCTTCCCCGGTCAGGCCCACAGGCGAGACGCCTCACAGGTCCCCGCTGATGCCCAGTGACCCCCACTCCTTTCATCGGGGTCCCTGGCTGTCAAGTCTGCTGCTAACACGGTGACTCTAACTTCTGTGTACTACAAATTAATTCATTCCTTTAGGTCTTGCTGTTTGGTAACTGCCTGTCACAGCGATCGCCCCGGGAGCTAATTGAGAGTTGCGATCCGTGGCAGTATTTCCATTAGCAGCATAATGACAGCAGCCACCGTGCACACACAAATACACATGGAAGCAAAAAAACACACAGGTTCACGTACACACACACACACACACACACACACACACACACACACACACAGGCTAAACGTGCACACACAAATGCCCAGGCACACAAATACACACATGCACTCAGTAGATTAGCCAGAGTTCCCCAGCACAGAGACAATGGGGAGAAAGTGCTGCTAGGGCTGCCCATAATTTGGGAGCCCCTGGAAGAGGAGGAAGCCCCTGTGGACGTGGGACACGGAGTGGGCCCACAGGCCACTGCCAAGAAGACAAGAGCCCGGCTCCCCCTCCCCAGCCCGTGCTGCTGGGCCTGCTCAAAGGGGGGCCGTGCAGACCCGGGTTCTGTGGTTGGCTTTCTTTGACCAGGGGGCAGGACTGGGTGGTGACCATGGCAGACTGAGTACATGTACACAGATCAAGGGTTCTCCTTCCAACCCAAGTGCATCAGGTCGCCTCTTTGTTCCAGGAAGGACAGATGCATGAATCCATGAATTCCTTCAAAAAGTCCTTTTGTGGCTCTGAGCCAGGCACCGTTGTGGGCATTCAGGGCTTGCTCTAAGCTGGATTCTTCCAGAAGTGGAAGCTGAGATAGGATGTGAGTGACACAGTCTGTTGGGACATGGTCTCAAGGAAGCCCCAGGAGGGGAGTGGGAGAATGAACCTGGGAAAGGAAGGAAGGAAATGCAGGAGGCCCGTCAGCCAGTCACCACTGTGGGCGCCTGGGGCTCCGTCACGCTGGGGACTCAGCGTGTGTACAGCCAGTCTCAGAGCTGTCCTACCCCTTTGGAGGCAGAGGAGCTGGGGTGCTTACCTTCAGCTCCCATGGGCCATCAGTGAGGGTTGAGGGTTGCTCCCAGGGGCATTAGCTTCTTGCTACTTCCAGCCTAACCCTGTGCAGACCAAGCCTGCTTCCCCACCAATCAAGTTCATAGTCATGGGTACTTGCAGTGAGTACCTACAGGGTAAGTGCAAAGGAGGTGCGGAGCAGAGGGGAAATGCAGAGGGAGGGGTGAGTGCAGACAGGATGTGAGTACAGAGGGGAGGTCAGTACAGAGGGGGTACGCTACACCAGCAGCCTTTTGCTCAGTGGTGCACAAGACAGACCCAGTCCCTTCCTGTAAGCAGCTCACTTCGGACGAACAAGACCAGGGAATCAAGTTCAAGAGTCAGGACAGCAGTGGCTCAGAGCCAGGCTCTGGTGCCCAACAGGGTAGAGGAGGGCTCTGGCTGCTAGCGGCTCCTCAAGGCTCCATCCGGGGGGCTCACCTTCTCACCCTAGACCCTCCTCCAGGCACGAGCAAGGGAAGATTCTCCCCTCGAGCCTTCAGAAAGAGCATGGCCCTGCGGACCCCCCGATTTCACACTGGTGGCTTCCACACTGTGAGACAGCACACTGCTATTTTTCTGAGCCTCCCAGTCGGGGGGTTCGTCACAGCAGCCCTAGGAACTTAACGGCTTGGGCTGATCACGTTCCGTGCAACTCCGCTCCCTAATACCCACCCTAGCAGCCACCTGGGACCTCATGAGACTGCTGCCCCCTTCTCCAAGCCGCCCTTCACCCCTTTCTCCCAGAGCCGTAACTTCCTCACCTGGTCGCTTGCGCACAAGGCCCGGCCCTGGCTGCGCTCCGGGCCCCTGACGCTCCAGAGCTCGCTGCCTGGCTCTGCAGAGAGCAGCCACCGCCGGACCCAGCTTCGGCGACCGACACCGTGCTGGCTGTGTGGAGCTTTCGTCTTTCCCCCTCTCACGAGTCTCAGCTAGAGGAGGAAAGCAATAGGTTTATTTCGTATCATTGGAATTGTTCTCTGCTCCTTAGAAAGCAGAAAGGGTTACATTCTCTTTTGGTTTTCAAGTAGCTTTTTTTGTTTGTTTGTTTTTTAACCACGAAGTCTAGAAAGGCTGTGTCCTCTGCCCACGGTGTATGGGGTCATGACTGACCTTTAATTAACTTTGGTGACTCCTTCTTCAGGTGGACCCACTACTTTGGCTCAAAATCCTGCTGGTTCCCAACTGCCACCGAGAGGTGGGCCACCTTCCCAGCTCCTGGTGGAGGCTCTCCCTACCCCACCCATGGCTGATTTGGTGGTCAGAGCTGACAGACATCCTGAGGCACCTCAGAGTCCATCTAGTGAGGAAGCAGAGGCCCAGCAAGGAGAGGGACCCGTCTGTGTCTTCCCTCCCAGTGTGGCGGGGAGCTGGCATCGCCCAGCGCGCACGGAGCTCTGTCTGGCTGTCCCAAAGCATGTCCCTCACCTGTTTGCTAAGGCTTTCTTAAAATCCCCAGTTAACCTTGAACTCAGATTGTCTCCATAGGGCCCTGGTTAAAATGGACATAAGCTGCCTCAAAGCTAACATATTATCAGCATTTGGCAATATAATTATAATAATTCATTATAGGAGTGACATCTTACACACTGAGGCTAACAGAGCGCTTTCCCATAGATCTTAACCAGGGCAATTTTGTGCCCTTGAGGGACATTTGGCAATGTCTGGGAACATGTTTGGTTGTCGCAATCGGGCGTTGCTACTGGCATCTAGTGGGTAGAGGCCAGAGCTGCTGCTACGTGCTACAAAGTGTAGAGGAATACCCACAGCAAAGCACTCGCTAGCTTACAGTGTCACTAGTTGAGAAACATTATTGTGGATCATGTCATTTAGTCCCCCTGACAGGCTTCCAAGGCAAAACTTTCCAACTGGTGTGCCAGGGGCGCACATGGATCACACACGGCGATTGTCCTTCTACTCCTGAGGCAGCCGGATGGGGCCTGACAGCCGCGGGGCGCACTCGCCCGCCCGTGGCCTACAGCTTCTTCCCGGGCTCCTGCAAAAGTGCTCCGCGCTGCGCGTGACAGTGCTTAGCAAGCTCTCCTCCCGTCTCCACGGGCAGCATCATCCCGGCTACCACGGTGCGTTCCGGCCACACCCTAAGGCGCTGCTCCCGGCACCAGGGAAAAATTCCAGCAGATTTTTTGATGCTCACCATGGAATGTAGAGAATTAATGGCAATTACAATTTTGTGAATGGAGACATTATTATAGAGATTCATTTTCCCAGGGTCATAGAGTCAGTAAGTGGAAGAAATGGATGCAAACCCAGGCCTGTCCCCTTGCGAAGCTTGGGCCTCTCCCCATCACGTGATGAGCCCCTCCCACGAGTCCTCCAGGCGAGAGGTGGGTCTTACTCCCCGCAGCTGAGCTCAGCACAACTAGGCCCCAGTAACTGCTTGCACATTCAACAGAGCCATCACTCCTTCCATCCCTGGCTTGGGGACCCGGTCCACGACTGTTACAAACTGCTCAGTGAGTTGACATTTCCCAACTGCTTTTCTTGCCAGAGCTCCGCTGACACCAAGCTTTGTCCCTCCTCTTGTCCCAGGTTCCGCTTGTGTCTCACCTTTTTCAGGACGGCTCCTCAGGTGAACCTTGTTTTCTAGTCTCCCTTGAGCAAGTGGGGGTGGCAGGTAGGATGGAAACAGCATGAGGCTCTGTGCCAGGAGACCCCTTTGGAGCTGATGGAAAAATTATTTATAAGGTTCCTTCTGGGGTAGGCTCAGTAATAGCACCTCAAAGATGTCCATGTCCTGGTCCTCAGCGTTGACTAATTTCTCTGACGGCTAGTTACCGAGCACCCACCATGGCTGGCTCTGATCTGGACACAAGAGGAGTCGTGGTGAACAAAGTAAGGTAAACTCCTGGGGAGACTGAGAGTGTGGGGGTGGCATGGTCCTGCCACAACAATGCAAACATATGCACATCTGCTCAGGGCTTAGTGGTCTTTGGGGTCCTTCAATAACTACATGGAGCAGGCTGCCCCACTCCACGGGGAGGATGCAGAGTCCCAGGCAATCAGGTCACCAGTTCTGTCACTGGACCCGGGGGAATCAGGTCCCACTCTAGAGGGACATGTTCTCTATCCAATCAGTGTAGGGTTTTTATGCAAAAAAAAAAGACTCACTGAGCATGAGCTTACAATCCAAAATTACATGTGAGGAAGTAATCCACCATGAGTGAGATATAAGGGTAGATCCTCAAGAAATTCAGATAAAAAGACTCTGTGAATATACTAAAATCCACTGACTTGCACCCTTTAAAAGGGTGAATTTCATAGCATGCAAATTACATGTCAATAAAGTTATTATTGAAGAAAAAACCCCAGGATGGAGATCCTAACATACATATGTTTAAAATGATTTAAGTCACATTATCTTCCTAAGGGATCACTTAAGAATTAGAAAAATGTCTAACTGGCATAAAATAAACATTCAATAAGTAGTATTAATATGATTATTCAATGATTATTAATTTATCCTCATTTCCACATTTCCTAAGCTCCTTATCATTTATCAAAATGTACCTGCGCTGTGTCTCACCCTGTCAGAGCCTTAATACCACATCCGCTCAGCTCTAAGATGCCATCAGTTGTAACACACACCATCAATTCAATAAAAGTTTGGCTTTAATAAAGCAATCTATCAAAGGTACTTATCTACTAGAAGTCGCACTCGATGTTGGAACTATTAAAACGAGAAAAGCACATTTAAATGGATAGTACCGGATGACGTCACGTGTGGTAATGTGACAGTGGGTGCTACTGAGTAGCTGACTCGATGTTTCTGACTCCGGGTCCCAGATGGTCTGAACGCTGGCGGCCGCAGGCCGGTCCCGTGCGAGGCGGGAGCAGGAGGCGAGTGGGCCGGCCGGCGGGCTTCCCCGGGCGCCGGAGCTCGGAGCCGAAGCGGGGAGAGAGCCGCGTGCAGGCTCAGTACCAGGGTGCTTGTGGCACGTGGGCGCTGTCGGCCCCGGGTGCATCTCCCCGTCCAGGGCCCCGTACTTGCCGGTGTTGGTGTCACTGGCCTCCGGGGGCTTCTCCTCCCGCCTGGGCCTTCATGTCCCCAGCTGTAAAACGGAAGCAGACGACGATGACTCCGTGTCCCAATGGGCCACAACAAGTGGAGGCGTATTTGGCTCCAAGTTCAGCAGAATGGAGTCTTTTTTCTTCTTCACCCTCTTTGTTCTTTCCCATGACAGGGGGTCAACTCCTCAAGGGACAGAGTTGTGGCTAAGTGCCAGATCTGAAGATTTCAAAGGACCCGCGATTGGCCAGGAACGCATGAGCGGGACCTCAGGGAGCACGGAGGGAGGGAAAGGAGAGGGGCAGGGAGCCACAGCGAGAAGGGATTTGCAGGCGCCCACCCATGGCTGATTCGGACCACCCCCGAACGACCCCCGAACAGCGGAGACTCACCGGGGGGATTTAATGGTACATGGTGGAGAGCGCTGTCACAGGGGTAGGTGACACAGCGGGAGAGCCTGGGCCATCGCCACGCAGGGTCTTAGACTCACGCCAGCGTCTCTCAGACTTCAGCACACCCGGGAACCACCAGAGGAGCTCGATGACATGCAGATTCTGACTCCGGAGGTCCGGGGTGGTCCCTGAGAGCCCACCTTCCTAACAAGCTCCCCAGTGATGCCAATGCTGTCAGTCATGGAATCACTTTAGTAGCCAATATTCTGCCATATTGGGCTAGACTAACATTTGTTCATCCATTCCACCATGCAACAAATATTTAGTGAGCACCTACTATATGCCAGACGGTGTTCTAAGTGCTAGAGATACCAAAAACAAACAAACAAACAAAAAAACAGAACATAGAGCTTACATTTGAAATGAAAAAATATATACAATCAAATTCATGGTGGAAGCTTATGATTTAGTGCACCATAGTGCAACAAACCAAATTTCTCCCATGACAAGTTATCTTGCAAACTCAAACTCCAATACTTATTCATTGAAGAAGAGGGTAAGAAGAGACAGGAGGAGAGAGGGACCGCTGGGCCCCCCACCAGCAGGGTGCCCTTAGGCATTTCCTTAAACTCTCTGGCCTTCAGGTTCTTTGAAAAGGGGCGCCTATTCTAACTTCACATGAACATAGTTAGGATTCAACTAGAAAAAGTAACCAAACCTCCTGGTCAAAATGCCTGGCACACAGTAGGCCCTTGATACATGGTGACTGCCACCATTTTATTACTACTGACGGAAAGCTCAGCCGCGCGGGCCTGTGTCTGCCCACCCCCGCCCCACGCCCCGCCACCCCAGCCTGGAGCTCTCCGTCCCCCAGCACCCTTGCCTGGTGGAGCCACCAGGCTGCCCTGATGAGCTGTGCAGCTCACTGTGAAATGCGCTGCATTTTCTCCCCAGCTGCCTCCTGATTGCAGTATTTACTTTTAATCTCCTGTGCCTCAATGCCCGATAAAAACTTTGTCACCTTAGATGGTGACAGATGGCAGCGAGAGGGGGGGCGGCCCTGTGAGGGGGCGTCTAGGCCCCTGGACAATCCTTCACCACGCCAATTACGTCCTTCGGTGCTCCCCGGCGTGGGCACCCACGTCGGCGCAGAGGGAAATGGAAAAGCATAAATAAAGACAAAACCCGGCTCGGCGAGGCTTTAATCTGCAGAATAACATTTCTCATTTGTGTGAAATATCACTGGGTCCTCTCCCGAGGCTCCGGGGGCACACATGAGCGCGCACGCACAGCCGGCAGGGGACCGGGGTCCCCAGCCCACGGCGGGTGCAGTTCCCTCCACGACGCCTTGGAGCTGGGTTAACCATCCCGAACCCCTAACTGGGCAGTCAGGGGTGACGGCTTGTCCGTGTTGTGAGGCATTAAAGGGGACGAAGGCAGAGGACAACTGACAGGGAGAGGAATGTAAGTGGCTAAGAAGGTAGCAGATGTGTGTGCAAGGGAGAAGGGGGACCGTCATGAGACCTGGCTCTGCTTTCCCCGTAAGGGAACAATTAGTTCATAACCATGTATGTGATGGGGGCTTCACGCCGTCCAAGGATCACCTCTTTCTTTCCCAGGTAAGCCTCCTGATCCTCCACCATTCTGTGATGCCATTAAAAACACTCTCTCAGGTGTGTGGAGAGCACCCCCGTTTGCAGAGCACGTCTGGCACGTCTCTGTCCGCGGGGCGAAGTGTGGAAGCACGGCTCAGTGGGCTCGGGCCGCTGCAAGCAAGCACCACCGGCGGCTTAGAAATTCCTTCCCTCGTAGTTTTGGAGGCCGGGAGTCTGCAGTCAGGAGGGTGGGGGGCCTTGCTCCCCCGAAGGCCCGAGGGGAGGACCCGTCCTTGCTTCTCCCAGCTTCCAAGAGCCCCAAGCTTTTCCTGACTGCGTCAGACTAACTCCAAATCCTGTCCCCCTCTTCACATGGCCATCTCTCTGCATTTGTGTCCAAGGTTCCTCTTTTATAAAGACCCCAGCCGTATTAGGATTAGGACTCACCCCAATGACCTCCTTGTTTCCTTATTGTTAAATTTATTGGGGTGACATTGGTTAGTAAATATTACACCGGTTCCAGGTGTACAGTTCTACATTACATTATCTGTGTGTTGTGTTAGGTGTTCATCACCCAGAGTCAGTTCTCTCTCCATCACTGTATACTTGAGACCCTGTACCCCTTCCCACCAGACCCTCAGATAACCACTAACCACTAAACTGTTGAGTGTGTCCATGAGTTTTTGTTTCTTTGTTGCTTTCAGCTTTGTGTTCCACAAATGAGTGAAATCCTATGGTTCTTGTTTTTTTCTGTCTGGCTTGTTTCACTTTGCATGATGGCCTCAGGGTCCCACAGCTTCTTTATCCAGTCATCTATCGAAGACGTTTTGGCCATTTCCATGACTTGGCCACTGTGAACAGCGCTGCAATGAACATTGGGGTACACACATCTTTGTGAACTAAGGTTTTCAAATTTTTTGAGTAAATACCCAAAAGTGGGATTGCCGGCTCGTACAGTAACTCTATTCCTAATTTTTTGAGGAAACTCCGTACTGTCCACATAGAGGTAATGACCTCATCTTAACTTGATTTCATCTGCAAAAAGCCACACTTCCGGAAGCAGCGTTTAGGACTTGAACGATTGTCTTTTGGAGACACAATTCAACCCACAGCGATGGAAAAGCATGTATTTTGTAATCAGACAAGCTTGCATTTGACAGCGGTTCTAGAGACAGGCCCTGCATCTCTTGGAGTAAAGGGGTAGAGCCCTTGGGACCACACTCCCCGACCTGAGGCAGGAGTCCGACAAAGCCTGGTGCGCAGCTGCAGTTGGAAGGCTTCCGGGAGGAGCTCCTATGCATGCTCAGCAGCCCCTACCAGCCTGCCCACCTGGCCAAGACCTGCAGGTCTCAGGAACTCGTAGGGCGGCCCCGGATCACAGCTGCTGCTCAGACCTCTGGCAGCCCTTTCCCATGTGCCCTTCAGAACGGGAGGGAGCGTGGCTGGCAGCTGGATTAGGCCCAGATCCAACGGGAGGAGCAGCCCCATTCCTGAAGGCACAGCACCTTGGGGAACTTCCAAAGGCCTCACGCTCGCAGCCAGGCCCTCCCAGTGAGGACAGGGTGTGTGTCCCCTGCAGCATGCATGGAAACAAGGACACCTTCACTTGTTCTGAGGCTGAGGGTTTAGGGGAAGCAATGGAGGTTCCTCGGACTGGGCCCCTCTTTGTTCTCCATAACATGGGTATCTACACGAGAAGCTGAGAGACAGAGACAGACAGACAGACAGACAGAGAGCATCTGACTAGTTAGCAAGTTGGCAAGACCTCAAGTGAGACAGTAAATTGGAAAACTTGGGGCAACTCCATCATATTTTAAATTAACTATATACTTTCATGTTTACCAAAACTACCCACAGTTCATTCTCACGTCTTCTCGGATTACCCTTTTCTTGCTTCACAATATTCTGAGTCAAAAGCCACTTTCAGGGTTGGTATTTGAGTGCACATTTGGGGGTTCAGATGGAGGCTCCAGATGAATGACACCTGTGCAGCGTTCCCCCAGGTGTGGCCAGTGGGACGTGTGATGCCATAAGCTGAGGTACGGGTTCAAAATTCAGATTCCTGGGTCTGCCATGACAAGAGTGCCTCTTGCCCATTGGTGGTCCTCCCACCAAAGTCCAAGAATTGGGTCTCACGGGTTCCAGTTCTTCTGGCTTGAGTCATGTGTCGCTCTGAAACGATCGCAAGGGTGGGACACTTTGTCAGCCAAGGGGACTGAGGAGCAGGAGGTGCTCCCCGAGGAGAAACCGGAAGCTATGGGAGATGAGATCTGGAGCTGACGATGACAGCTGACCAGTATCAGACGGGCTACATCCTAAGACGTGAGCTCCTGGTCACCGGAAGTCCTGGAGCAGGTTTGCTGCCGAGGTTTCGGTGTCAGGTAAGAAGTGGAGGAAGATGAGGGACCCGCTGTGTTGTCTGTGGCTGCTGTGACACATTACCACAAACCTCCCAGCTCCGTTGGTTAGAAACCCAGCATGAACGTCCCTGGACTCAAATCCAGGTGTCAGCAGGGCTGTGTGTGTCCCTTTCTGGAGGCTGGAGGAGCCTCTGTCCCCTTGCCTTTCTCCACGTCTAGGAGTCACCCACATTCCTTGGCGTCTGGTTCCCTACATCTTCCGAGCCAGCCCAGCGGGTTGAGCCCTTCTCCCGTCCAATCGCTCTGACCTCCTCTTCTGCCTCCATCTTCCACGTGTAAGGGCCCCTGTGATTGCACTGGGCACTTCCGGATGATCCAGGACAGTGTCCCTGATTAGCAACTACCATTCCATTTGCAACCTTAATTCCCTTTTGCCATGTAACGTGACTTATCCCCAGATCCAGGGCATTTGGACGTAGACACCTTTGGAGGCCACTGTTCTGCTTACCATAGGACCTCAATGTCCCTTCCCAGGGAGAGAGTCAGTGGTCCTACAATTGATTGGATCATGGTGTCTTTTCAAGCTGGTTTGAGACTTGGGCACAATTGGGCCTAACAGTGACACTCTTCAGATCCCCCAAGAGCACCACGTGTGTGACTGTTTGCTATGAAGCCAGAAGGCAGGTTACACAGTAATTACCTATTTGTCCATTAGCAGCAATTACACTCAAGTCGGTGGGAGGTCTGGAATGTCGGTGGACTCAGACCCTTTCTCAGAAAATTGTGTTAAGTGTCTGTGTAACTAAGAAAGCATCACAGAGCACTTAAAATTATAGTCTTGCTTTGGAAAAGTCCCTGCCACCTCCCAGAGAGGGGAGGAAGGGTGGAGCAGCAGGGAGAAGAGTCTTCCCCTCTCACATCCGCAGGGCCTCATGACCGTTGGAGGGTTCTGGGTCTTGGCAGAGCCTAAAGGTATGAGAAGTAGTAACAGAGCTATCTGGCACTGCTGTCTGGGTAACAGGAATGGAGCTGGGGTTTTACACACCCCAGGGCCAAGTTCCTAAGTGACGCTCACTGCTTCGGGGCATCCCCAGGCTGAGAGAGCCCGCAGAATTCCTCTTTCAAAGACCTCCAGGGATGAGGCTAAGAGGACCAAGTGTGACCTGGGGAAGGAGCTCCGGCCACAACCTGCTAGAACCATCTCAAGCCAGCCTGTGCCCCAGCAAAAGCCTGGGGGAAAGAAGCAGAACGAAGCAAAGCGAACTGCAGGAAAGAGGCTTGTTTTCTACAGCACGCCGTCTGGAGCAGCAGGATGCGGCTAGAGGAGTTGGCCGAAGAAGCCAGGCCATGGGGGCCTTGCCTTCCATGTTGAAGATTTTACTCTGTCACCAACAGGAACCATGGAAGGGGTCGGGAGGGACATGGTTGGGCCCTTTAGACAAATCCATCTCCTAACTGTATAGCCCAGGGGTTGGCAAACTTTTTCCGTAAAGAACCAGGTAATAAATATCTGAGGCCTTGCAGGCCATCTGCTCTCTGTCACAACTGCTCAACTCGACCACTGTAGTGTGAAATCAGCCATGACACAATGTTACCAAATGAGCATGGCTCCGTTCCAACAAAACTTTATTTACAAAAGCAGGCTGTGGGCCAGGTTTTCCAACAGGCCATAGCTTGGCAACAGCTGGATTGCAGATCCCTTCAGTGAAGAATTCTTCAAACAAGCTAAACGATCAATCAGTGAAAAAGAGCGGTTAATCCAACTTGCAACTGATTCTTCTTTAAATTCTGATTTTAAGTGAAAGCATCTTATTACTTTCTGGGTAGATGTTAGTGAGGAATACGAACCGCTCAGTGGGAAGGCACTTGAATACCTCTTGCCATTTACTAATACTGAACTAGTGGAGAGAGCTCTTTCTTCTTACACTTTCATAAAAACTAAGTACCACAACAAGTGTAATGCAAGTCCAGATTTAAGACTGTATCTTGCATCTTTTGAGCCTGATTTTAAGAAACTAAGTGCATCAAAGCAAGGTCAACGAGCTCACTAACAGTGTTGTAATTGGCTGGTGATCTGCATAACAATTATTACAGACTTTTCAGATAACACAAATATTAATACTAAATTAAAAGTTTGTTAAATACTTGATCATCATTATCAATATTTAACTGTGTTATGAATACTATAAAATAAATCCGTGGTTTGTACTTTTTAGTGTAGTGATATTACTTTCCTTATTACCTCATTTCCACTATTTTATATTAAGATAGTCACTGAACAAAAGTGTCAGTATTTTGAAAAGGCTGTTCTAAAAACAAGGGGTACAATTAATAGAAATGGGTTTAAAAGGGGTACATAAGTGGAAAAAGCTCTGGGAAATCAAAGCCTAGGTGGGGTGTTCAGAGACCCGCTCCCTCCCGGCCCCAGACTGGGGTGGGGGGGAGGGGTAAAGATGCAGTAGCATGAACAGCAGTAAGCAGTGCTTCTCTGGCTCTCTCCTCGCCACCCATCATTGGCCAAAGTCCATCATGGCGGGTTCTAGGCGTGCCCAGTGCCTGTGTCCTATGGTGTCATTAATAAGCCCTGGAGCCAGCAGGCAGCAACGCCTTTCTGTCCTCCTGGGTGCAGCTCAGGCACCCCTGAGAGCACTCACCCTCACCACCATCGCCCGCTGTGGCTGATGGGAGGATGCCACATGGGCACGGACACCAGTATTACTGCCTTTGCTGGAATCCACCTTTATGGACTTGGCCTTGGTAGTGGGCACCACCCGGGCCTCCCAAAGCCCCCTTCCCACACCAGGAGCTCCCAGCACGGCTACTGTGAACATGTCCTACACCGGGCCCCCTCCTGTCTTGAGTGCCCTGGAGACTCCCGCCTGCTGGAGCCGCTCGTCCTGCACAGAGGAGGGAGATTGCTCTCCTAGCCCTTCCCCCCAGGAGTGCTGGCTGTGCTCCCCATGAACTTTGGGATAAAAACAGCTATGGCGGGGGCGGGGGGGAGGGGGAGGTGAGGATACAGTCAGAATGCCTGCTTTCACAGCCCAGATCTGTCATTTGCTGCGTGACCTTGGGCAAGAAGCCAAGTTTCCATGCCTTAGTTTCCACATCAGTAACACAGGTAAGACAATAGTAACTATCTTACCGGTTTCTTGTGAAGATGAATGATAATAATAGTACTTAACCAGCATTGAATATGAAACAGGAAATTCTAAGAGACCTAATCCTCACGATGATTATCATCACGACACTCCCTTTTTGCAGATGGAGAACCAACTCCTAACTTCAATCGCCAGAGGCCACAGAGCTAATAAATGGCACAGTCAGCCTTTGAACCTAGGCCCCCCAGTTCCAGAGGCCACCTGCTGTCTCTGGGGAAGCCCTGTCCTAAGTGCTTGGCTTGAAATGACTCATTTTATCCTCACACTATCCTAGGACATAAGAAATGTTATTATACCCATCTCACAGAGATGGGAACTGAGGCAGAGAGACTAAGCAAAGAGTGAGACAATGCATTTAAAGTGTGCAGCACTAATTACATACCTGCTTACTCTTTCCGGGTCTCAGACATGCATCCATGGGGGCTGGTTTGGGGGAGCTGTCTGAGGTCTGGAACCTCCACCGTGCCACAAACAGCAGAAACAAAGGCCTGCATATCGTCTCTTAGGAGTGACTCGGAGCACCACTATGAAGTTTTTATTCATTGACACTTTCAGACCCCAAACAGGATTTTTCAGGGTCCTCTGGGGTCATAATGCCTTAGTTTGAATCCTAGTTCCTGTTAGTCTCAGCCAATGATGCAAGAAGCGTGACCTTTTTGACATTCCACGTCTACATCAGTTATGTAGGTAAAATAAGCCCTTGCTACTCAAAATGTGACCTGTGGACCAGCAGCGGCAGCACCTAGGACCTGGGTACAGATGACATACCTCAGCCTCCTCCTCAGACCTGGAGTCAGAAACTCATGTTAGCTAAATCCCTGGGGGTTCATGCGCACTGACACCCCCATCCCAGAGTGCTGCTAGGACGAGGCTGAGAATGACAAATCCCAAATACTGGGATGAGGTAATAGATGCCTAACAGGTAATAGTAACTGACTTCACAGTGTTCAATCTGTGCCAAACCCCTCACAGGCATTGCTCCACTTAATCTGCGTAGCATCTTACAAGGCGGTTTTTATAACTGCCGTTCCGCACATGAGGGACCCCAGGAAGGCACAGGGAGCCTACGTGGTTTACCCGCGATCCCACAGCACGTAAGGTAGAGGCAGGTGCCTCCCGGGTCTGCAACATGAACCATGTTGTTTCCAAAGCACAGTCAACAGGTCTAATGAGGCTGTCATCAATACAATAATTATCACTTCCACTAACTGGGTCCCTACTCTATGTCAGAGAGTGGGCTCTGTGCCTTACACGGGTTATCTAACTCTTAACACTCCTGTGAGGAAACAATTTTACCCCTATCCTGAATCCAGGACACCGAGACCAGAGAAGTTAAGTAACTTGCCCATGGTTGCACAGCCAGAACGTGGAAGAATCAGGATTCCAAACAGGTGGTCCTGCCTCAAAGCTCAGGGACTCCACCCACACGCTATGCTACTGCCTTGGTTTCACCCTGCACTCCTTCTGTCTTCAAATTGTATTTCCACCACAATCTTGTGGATTATGATGGGAATTACCTTTCCATCATAATCTTCTGGCCCACCCCACTTCTCTAACTGTGCTCCTCCCCACGAGACAAGGCGTTCTGGAGCCACGGCCCTGTCCCTTGGCGAAGCATATTCTGCATCCTCAGAATTCCCCGTCCCCATAAACCCCAGTGGCTTCCAAGTCTATGCGGGCCTCCTTCCTGGGTCCACCTTTGGGAGGTGGGTCAAGCCACCAACATGCTCACCCCAGGCCTTTTGGATGGTTAAGAGAGGTAGCTGCGTGGCATAGAGAGTCAAAGCTTGGGGTGGGGACTGGGGTGTCCTGTGGGAAGAGAAGTGGGAGAGTCGCAGGCCGGGTACCTTCTGGGTACAGCCCACACAGGTGGGGCGTGGGCTTGGTCTTGGGCCCTGCCCTCCAGCTGTGTCCTGCAGATCTGTGCTGTCTTGGCACTTGGGCCTGTAGTTCCTGGTTAAGGAGCTCTTGGACCAAAGCTCCACTTGCCTGCTGGCACCCAGGGCCTCAGGAAGGTGTTGCGCCCTCTGCAAGTGCACTGAGCCAACAGGGAGCCAAGGCTCCAGTTGATTTAGCCCTGAGCTTCAATCCTAGCCATTAACACGGTGGGCAACAGGGGGATCCCCAGTTGGCCACAGAGGATGGGCCTATGGGCAGAGCAGCATGGAGGCCCGCCCTCGGCCCCCAGGGGCTCTGGCTAGGCAGGAGGGAGGCCAGGGCACAGCTTGTCGGGATGTGTGAACAATGCCGGGTGGGCACAGGGGGGGCACTCAGAAAGATTATCTCACAGTTCAAACTCGTTAATGAAAGAAATAAATTAACCAAGCTCATTTTTCAGGGAATTCTTGTGTAAACTGGAAATTTTCCAGTCTGTGAGCCCTGGGCCAGGCCCTCCCATAAATCACAGCAAGCAGGCTGTCGGCTGGCAGAGGGGGAAGGGGCTGAGGGGAGAGCAGCCAAACAGGGTGGGGGTGAGCTGCTGCCCGGCCTCTGCAGCGGGGACTGGGCTTGCCCGGCCCGGCCCCTCTCCCTCCGTGCAGTGCTGGGGAAAGGAAAAGGAAGAAAAAGGGCTGCCAGGATCACAGGGCTCCCGCCAGCATGTCTGCACACACCCCTAGCCCCCCGCACCCTCAACCTGGGAAAGGCCCCCCAAACAGGTCATTTTTTAATTGAATATGATATTAATTACCGCGTGCACCATTAACGGTTTGTGGGATTTGACTAATTAATGTAATAGTTTTTGAGTCACGCTCATTAAATATGAAAATTACGCTGGTGAAAGGTATTGGTTTCATTATCAATCTTGTATGGACAGGATGGGGGCAGGGACTAGCAGAAGGGACAGACCCCTGCCTGTCTTTCCTGGCTGTAGGCAGCTGTTTTGGAGTTCCACAACTGAGGAGAGCCTGCAAGCAGGCAGGGGAGAGGAGGGAGGAGAGATAGGCCTGAGCAAAAATCGAGAGCAAACTCTCACCAGGCCAGAACCCAGTGAGCACACAGGACTCTGAAAACCAGGTCCCTGGATTCCCTTCTGTCCCAGGCTTGTCCCGGTGGGGACCCTCTCTTAGATGCATTCATTCACCTGGCCATTCATGTATGGTGCAGCAGACAGTGCTCATTCACAGCTCCCTCATGTCTAGCCTGCCTCCACCTCTGAGGCTGAAAGCGAAATACTTAGATTCCCAACCTCCATTGTAGCTAAGAATGGTCATGTGAGCCATTCTGCTGTGGCCAATAAGATTTAATGGGAGGAGCAAGGTTAAAGGGACAGATATTTCCGTTGACACTGTCCTTTTCTTCTGTTTGGAGCTATGGCAGCTGTTTTTTAAACATGAGGAAAAAGCTAAGGGACATGAACAGATGCTGGTCTTGACACGGTTGAGCCACTGAGACACCCCCGAGTCATCTATCTATCTCAGACTCCTTGTTTTGGGGGAAAGTACCCTCTATTTGTCTAAAACACTGATAGTTGTTTTTTTGTTATGGCATCTGAAAGTGTTCTTACTAGATACACATGATAAAGGCACTGGGCCAGGTGCTAAGAAATTCAAACAAACTTACAAGTTAGTCATAGAGAAAGAGCAAAAAGATGAAACATTAAAAAATACCTACATTCAAGGTAGCCAATGCCAAGTGCCATCTGAGTGGTCTCTAAGAGTAGCTCTTCAATTGGGGAGCCCTGTAGAGCCTTATGTTTACTTACAGCTGGGGTGCATGCTGACCCGCCAGTGTCCATGGGATGCTGGTTCTCAAATATTTAGATCATCACCCCTGGGTACAGCACCCTGAGTCGTTCAAAGGAAGATCTGATGGGGTGGTCCAGGAGGCCTCTGTGGTCAGCAGGGGAGCTGACTTGGGCCTTGGAACCTGGGCGGTATTTCCAAAGGCAGGAATGGGTGAAGAGGAGGAGAGGGCGTGCTTCCTAACGTGGGTGAGGAAGTAGCAGAGAACAAGGCCCAGAGGTGGGAAAGGGAAGGTCCATGTCAAGGGAGGAACAGTAACCCCAACAGGTGACAGTGGAGGGGAGAGAGTGTGAGGTACCTGCTCCCTGCCCTACTGCTCCCCATTCCTACCCTGTGGATGTGCTGCACCATATAATTGATTTATAGAAACATCAAGTGGTTGAAGAGGTCTTTGAATACAGGGTGACAGTCAAACTGTATTTACCCAGCTTTGTACAGTATCTGACACATACATATGAGTAAACAGACACAAATCAGGGTAGTAGAAATAATAATAACAATTACCATTTAATGAGATCTTGATATGTGCCAAGCACTGTTATGAACACTTTACATGTTTTATTTCCTTTGATTTCACCAGACAGAGTTTAATTTCAAGTCTAACTATACCCTCCTAAGCTCCGTAATCTCAAGCATGTTCATTGACCTATTTGAATGTCAGTTTCCTCAATAGCAAAATGGTGAGAGTAATACCTACTCGATATATTTATTGTGGTGAATAATAACAGCACCTCCAATAATAGCTGACATTTATTGACTGGGTGCCGTATGTCAGATACTGTGCCAAATGCTTAATGCTTATAATTTATTCCTTATAGTAAGCCTATGAGGTTGATACTTTTATTACGTGTTTATTATAGACAAATAACCTAAGGTTCAGAGAAGTTATGTAACTTGTCCAAGGCCACACAGCCAGTAATCCAAGAGTGCTAGAAAAGCTGATGCATGCATTGGGAAGATGGGAAGATGTAAGGAAAAGAGAAGACCTGACGCCTTTCCTTGAAGAGCTCAGCCTGTGGTTGGGGGGACTCAAAGGCAGCAGTCAGCAGACAGGGCCGACATCCTGGAGTGGCAGTTATACCATCCTTCAGAGGAGGAACTTCTCAAGGGCGTGACGGACCACCCGTGAGTGGGTAGGCTTAGACCCCAACACGGGCAGGCCTGGAACAGGCCAAGAGTGCTCAGGTCTGCAGCACTCCCTCCCTCTACTCTCACCATGCCCAGAGATGAAGGAAAGTCCAGAGGAGAGAAGTGCCTTCCCAAGCAGAACTTAGGTGTGTTTTGGCTGCAAGAACCTGAACGAGCAGTGGCTGTGTTCATTTTCTGTTATAGCTGCCACAAGCTTAGTGGCTTAAAACAACTCATAATTATCATTTTACCATTCTGGATGGAGGTCAGGAGTCCCGGATAGGTCGTACCAGGCTAAAACCATGGTGTTTGCAAGCCCGCATTGCTTTCTAGAGTTCTAGAGGAGAACCTACTTTATTGCATTTCTCAGCTTCTAGAGGCTTCCCTCATTTCTTGGCACATTTTTTAGAAGGGCTCAAGTCCCACTTCCACCCTCGAAGCCAGCAATGGCCCATCACGTCTTTGCCTCACAGCATGTCTGACACTCACTCTTCTGCCTCTCTCGCCTACAATTCAAGGAACCTTATGATGACTGGGTTGGTGAATTTGATGTGCCAGTTTGGCCAGGCTCTGATGCCCAGGTTTTGGCCAAACACCAGAGCAGATGTTGCTGTGAAGGTGCTTTTTAGGTATGATTAACATTTAAATCAGTAGACTTTGCAGAAGGCAGATAACTCTCAATAATGTGGGTGGGCCTCGTCCAATCAGTTGAAGACCTTAAGGACAAAGACAGACAGTTCCTAAAGAAGCAGCAATTCTGCCTCAGGCCTGCAACGTGGAACCCCGTCTGCGTCTTCAGCCTGCAGATTCAGACCCAAGGCCGTAACATCTACCCTTCCCTGAATTTGCAGAGAAATTCTGCTCCATACATTCTGCAGGCCTGCTCCATACGTCCCAAACTTGCCAGCCCCCGCAATCCCACGAGCCCATCTTAGATAAACCCTACATGGTGCTGCTTCTCTTAAGGGTCCTGACTAATACGTCTGCCCACATAATCCAGAATAATCTCTCTAAAGTCAGCTGATTAACAACTTTAATTCCACCTGCTGCCTTTATTCCCTGTTGCCATATAACCTAACATATTCACAGGTTCTGAGAACGAAGACAGACCCCTCTGGGGATGAGGGTCATTATTCTGCCTCTGATAACAACACAAACAGAATTTTATTTTTCTCCCGTAAAAAGAAGTCTGGAGGAGGCAGTTGGGGTCTGGGGACAGTGCTCTATGACTCAGGCTCTCTCTATCTTTCCATATGTTGGCTTTGGTTCTTAAACTCGCCACCTCACACTTACAAACCGGCTGCCTCAGCTCCCGACATTATATCCTCATACGACCAGGCAAAGCAAGAAGGAAGAGACTAGACAGAAGAGCCCTCCCTTTCCATCAGGACAGCAAACCTTCCCTGGTTTGATGTCTACAGATTTCTCTGCGCAGGTGCTGGTGGCACCTGAGTTACGTGGCCATCTCTAGCTGCAAAAGACACCGAGAAAGTGGGTGTGTGGCCTTCTATCCTGTATGGAGAGGGGCAGGAGAGATGTAGGGGGCTTTGGAATGGCTTGGGTAGCCAGGTGGCGGGGACTGCCACACAAGGTCACCCAGCTTTGTACAGCAGAACGGGGGGCTTAGGGTGGTCCCTCCCGCCTGTGGCTTGGCCTCAACTGTCCTCCCTGGTCCCGCTGAAACAAGCAGAGGTCTGCACAGATCAGAGCAGCCTTGGGGTGAAGTACGGCTCTCACCGCTGTTTCAGATGGGGCACTTCCTCAGCACTGATGCGAGGCTGTTTTTAGGATTAACGAGACAAGCTGCGGAAATCTGCTTGGTATCAGAGCAAGTCACTGCGCCCCAGAAATCACAGTCTTGGGGCTGCAGGAGGTGCAGGGGACCCACCCTGGGGCTCCAGCCCACTCACTGCAGAATGTGCAGCCCTCCGTTCCCAAAATGCAGCTCCACTCTGCAGGCTGGCCTTGCAAACGCTGCATCGGTATTATTGATTATTCTTGTTAATTGATTAGTGTTTGCCAAGTGATGGAGAGAGGCGCATTTGAGCCAAAAACTCCCTCAAGCTGCCAGTGGGCCTGGAGTGAGCAGGAGGGATAATAGCAGGATTGGGGGACCTCCCCTCCGCCCTCCTCCCAAGCACTGGAAAGGGAGCTGGGGATTCGGGCCTGTTAGTGGCAGTGAGTGACTGCCAGGGAGCCCTGGGGAGGGGGCCGTGCCAGCTCCATTATGTTCATGGCCCTGGCTGGCCTGGCACTGGGCCTACTCCCTGCGGTGAGCTCAGGGAGTGGCTGAGTGCCCGATAGGGGCAGGGGTGGGGATGGCAGCCTCCATGGGGGGGGGGTCTGAGGGGTGAACAGGAGGGAGGAGAAAGCAGGGAAAGGGGAAAGGACAGAGTGTATAAAAACTAAGTCTTGGCTGAAAGAGCGTTTCTTTCTCTTTTTTTTGGGCGGGGGGGTAGTTCCCTGGCTGGGAATCGAACCCAGGCCGCAGCATTGAGAGCGCCGAAGCCTAGACACTACTCCACCAGGGAACTCCCTTGAAAGAGCGTTTCTTGTATTTTAAAGAAAGGATTAAAGGACGTTGTTTGAGAAAAAAAACAGAGAGAGAGAATCAAAAAAGAGGGGGAAACAGAACAATAGAAAGAGGAACAGGGAAGGACAGGAGAGGACAGGAGAGGGGACAGGGAATGAACAAGGCTGGGCACCAGGTAAGGAGGGGTGGTGAGCCTCGGAGGTTGGGGACCTCACTCAGGTCTCAAAAATAGCTTTGAACTTAAGCCTCTGTGACTACAAAGGCCAAACTCTCCCACGTGTGCCACAGGTGATGATGAGGAGATAGTGCAGGTGGGGGCTGGAGAGGGGGTCCCAGGGCCCTGAAATAAGGCAAGGTCAGACCGACCTGCTGAAGGCAAAGGGGTCCAGGTGGAAACAGCCTGAAGTGGGGAGAACTCGTGCCTAGTGGCACTAGGACTATCCCTGATCAAACATCCTCCATAGCTCCTTCATGGCCCAGGCCACCTCCCTGCCTTCCTGCAGTGTGGGATTGCCGAGAGGTGAAGGGCTTGCCCCTAGAGCCACACTGTCTGGGTCCAAACCCTGGCTCTGCCATTTGAGAAAATCACTTAAATCCTTATGCCTCTGTTTCCTCTTGTGGAAACCAAAGACAATAATGTTTCAATCTTACAGAGTTAGGAGTATTCGATGAGACAATGTGTGTGAAGTGCTTAGAACCAGCATCAAATAAGTGCTTAGTAAGGTGAGGTGTCATTAGATAATCCTTTAGTAACAAAATCCTTACTTCATTGAGAATGGCAAGGTGCCCACTAAGAAACTACATTTCCCAGCTTCCCTCATAGTTGGGACAGACTATGAGATGCTAGAGGACCTGCTGGGCGTGGCTTCTGGGAAATCTGAATAAAGGGGACTGACCCCTCTGGCAAGCTCATCCTTTCCCCTCTGTGTGTGGCAGTGAGCTCAAAGGACAGACAACAGATTGGGAAGAAGGTAGCACTGAGGTTTCCTAGTGACAAGCTGGGGCCTGAGGCTGAGGGCCAAGGGGAGACAAATGCCGGCTGGAGGCAGCAGGCAGGCCCCCAGACACCAGGTAGGGGAAGTCCTGGCTCCACCGTGAATACGCATGGACACTTCACGTGCATTCTGCAGGTCTCTGCTACATGAGCATGCTTTCTCACGAGCACATTTCTTAGGCGACGTAGAGTGATGTTGAATCAAGGCTGCTTGCAAATGAAGACTAAGTATCTGATTCTCTAGTGGGACCTTTTGACCAGGGGCTGGGTGGAGCCCCAGAGCTAAGGGCAGAGGGAAAAACCCCGCTCCTAGAACATGGGGCCTTTGGTATAAAAGTTCGTCTCATCCAAGGGCAAAACAAAGATGGTATAAAGATGATGTAATCTCTGCAGAGAGCACCAAAGAGGGGTCAAAACCAAGTAGGTTCAGGATGAAGTCACAGACCAAACTTCCTCAGAAGCACAGGTTTGGGTGGGTTGTGGGGAGTGGTCAATGCCCAGAAGAGCCCCTGTGAGGCTATGTCGACACAGAAGGGCAAGCTGAGAACTATAGTACCGGCTGGCTAGAGCCACATCCAGTACGGTCAAGGCTTGCCTCCTCAAGTCTTCCATTCATTCATCTATTCAGTTCACAATATATTTGCCATGCCTTGCACATAATAAATATTTCAGTCTAAGTCAAATCTTTCGCTTTCCTCCAGCTCTCATTTCTAAATTCCCTGCTTCCCTCCCTTTGCTGGGGGCCCCTCAATCAGCCTGCTGGAGAATATTGCTCTTCTGCCTGTTGATCTGCAGGCAGGAGGCCCAAGGACAGCACAGAGCTGGCCACAGTCAGCCCTCTCGCCTTGCTTCAAAGTCACAGATGCCACCCACTCCTGGCCTCCAAATAATCATCACACGCAAGATCTCTTTCTTCCATTTTTACTCGGAGAGGAGTTCCCTGGTGGTGTAGAGAGGCTAGGCATCCGCGCTCTCAATGGCATGGCCTCGGTTCGATTCCCAGCCAGGGAGCTACCCCCACGCAAAACAAAAAAAAAAACAAACAAAACCATTTTTACTCGGAGCCACAGACTTTCTCCTCCACTATTAGGATCTGCTTGAGTATCTCAAGTTGATCTGATGTTAAGAGCCTTCATTCATCTAACACATATTCTTCTAAGTGCTTTCCACGTATCATGCACTTCACGACATGTGGCTTTTCTTGCTGGGCGTCAAGCACCAGAAAATTCCTAAGAATGGCTTGACTTCTGAGGTACACACACAGGCAAGATCTTCAAAATAAAACCAGAACGAAGGGACCAGTGTCAACATAACGTTTGAATCTCACCAAACTCTCCTAGGAAGTAGATGAAGGAACTAGGACAGAAATACAAAATACCTGCGGGCAACATCTATGACAAAATGTGAGTGGGTGAGAACAAGCACCTAACAGCAAAAATGCCTGCTTGGTATCAGCAACATTGACAGAGGAAACAGAAACAAGGCCAAATGGCTTCTGATGGCTGTGAGAACTAGAGACCCTCCACCCCACCAGCAGGTGCTGGCCTGAAGGCTAACAGGCCAACACGCGAAGCTGCAGGTGCTCTCACGGGACCTGCGTTGCAGGTGAGGGCACGCTGGAGCAGTCTAGACCTGACAACTGCGACTACAAACTGAGGAGGCACAGGGGAGAGAAGATGGAGAATTCCGCAGGGTCTACTGTGGGAGCTATTATACTAGCCACATATGGCTTTTGACATTTAAGCTAATGAAAATTAAATTGCATTATCTCGTTCTCTTGTTGCACTCATCACGTTCCAAAGTCTTTTTGGCCACACGAGGCTAGTGGCTGCCATTTAATGGCTACTGTATTGGACAGTGCAGACATAGAACATTTCCATCATCGTAGAACGCGCTGGGGATCAAAGTGGGGGAGGGAAGCAGAGTTCTCAGAAAGAGGTCGTATTTTTATCACTTCAACAAACAATAGAAGAGTAAGGTCTGGAGCGGAAAGCTAGACAGTCATCTTGCCCATATGCCCCGCCCAGCAGTCCAGGATCACACACCTCCCTTAAACGGAGCGAGGGGAGAGGACTTCAGTCAAACGCCACGCCCCCACGCCTCCGCCACGCCTCCAAGGACCAAGTCCTGCATAAGGGAGAGTCAAACTGTCATCAGACCTTTCAACAGCAATGCTTTGTGCCTACATATATATGTATATATATTTTTTTTAATTTATTTTTTTTAAATAGATCAGTATATTAAAACTAGTCCCGGAAAGTAAGAGTGAAGGATGTTATAGGCATACAAACTGATATTCAAGTATAAAGGCTGCAGACAAACTTTTGAACATCCAAGAAATCTCCATGAACCCCCACCTAAGGAATCTGCTAAAAATGAACTAAGAATCAAATTGATTGGAGTAACATTGACGAAGACGGGAGGGGAGCATTTTATATAAATACATACATACATACATATATATATTTGTTAAATATAAACACATGCTTAATATATAAATGTATTTTGTGTTTATGTAAATATATAACTAGATAAACAAAAAGGGGGGAGAATGAAGAGCATTGAACATTAAAATAAGCTTTCTGATTGCCTTCTAGGCTTCAATCAGGAATTAAAGTCTATGGCAAGGAATGGTCCTGCCCTCCCCAATATATGACCGTACACACATGAGAATTGCAAGATAATAGTGATCCTATTTCTAAAGAGGAGTACACATGTAATTCAATTTTTCCAACTGGAAGATGGGGTTGGGGGGGAGGAGAAAACCTCCCTCGCCTATCCTATAGTGTATGAAAACATGGTTGGCCATCTATGAACATGCAATTTTATTATTCTGGGCCTTGGAAGGAACACCCTATTTCAGAGCTGAGGAGACTAGAGGTTTCAGCCAACGTGTGTGAGCAGGAGGAGGCTGAGCTGCAGCAGCTACTCCAGTCTTTGATTCTCTCTCGAAGAGGTGAGGCCTAGACGCTCCTTGGCTGAGCTGGGAAGCAGGAGGTAACTGGGCTGCACCAGGAATGCGGGCGACACGTTAGGGACGTCAGTCCGCCAGGAACCTCCAAGGAAACTTGCTGCTCTGTAAAAACAAGACAAGGCGAGCGGAGGGCTGAGGAGGGGGAGGAGAGCAAGGCAAAGTCGGAGAGCTGGAGACCCAGCTGGCAGGCTTCACGCCAGAGGCTGGAAGAAGAAACATCAAATAGGAGGGTAGTCAGTTATTGGGGGGCATACATAGGAGCCACGATGTCAAGTGGCCCCCATAGGGACAGAGGAGCCCAATCTAGCTTTGTGCTTATCTCAAAGAGACGCCCCTCCTCTTTCACTAGCAGGAGGGGACAGGTGACCCTCATAGGCCCAGCTCATTCATATTCGCCAAATGCACACCCAAGAGCTGCAGAGAAGGTTGGACGCTGTCCTCGTTCTCCGGGGATCTGAGAATTCTGGGAACCTCTGGGTCTGAGCTGGCCCCTGACACTTGGTCAAATAAAGTTTGCCCATGGTCCCATCACGGCTGCGGTGTCTCTGACTCCCTCTCCAGGGAGCCCTGCTCTCCATTTGTCAATTTTAAGTGATAATTTCTATTCAATCTGATACATATTATAAGAATATAAACAAATGCCTCTCCCCCTATCGGCGCTACAATCATCTTCTTTTATAGCTATCATTTATTACGGGACGACAGATGGTCAGTTCACAGAATTCCAAAGAGGCTACCCGCCGGCCAGTCACCTGGGAACACCGGAGCACTTACACGTCTCCAAAACAGATGGGAAAGGGAGGGGAGAGGAGGCAGATTCCTGTCAAAACTTTGGCGCTTTCCAAAATACGTTTCTTTTGCTTCTCCCTCTATGCCTCTGCCTTTCTCACAGATGGCACTTCTATCCTCTCCCGGCTTCCAAATCTCCCACACCCTCCCACTCATCCGTTTTCCATCAGTGACAACTTTCAGCACAAATATGGTGGCCTTGGCAGGTAGAGACTGGATGGGTTCTAGTGTCATGAGGAGGCTGATGCTCGTGGGTGTGTAAACTGGTACAAGCTCTTTGGAAAAGCCACTCAGTGATGGCTACTAAGGCTGAGCACATACACACGCCAGCATACAACATTCCACTCTTGGTCAATAGTGTAAAGCAGGGGTGTCCAACCTTTGGGCTTCCCTGGGCCACATTGGAAGAAGAAGAATGGTCTTGGGCCTCACATAAAATACGCTAACACTAATGATAGCTGATGAGCTAAAAAAAATGTTCCATGTATAATTTTCATAATGTTTTAAGGAAGTTTACAAATGCGTACTGGGCTGTATTCAAAGCCGTCCTGGGCCACCGGTGGCCTGCACGCCATGGGTTGGACAAGCTTGCTGTAAAGAAGCTTGTAACTTGCCCCAGAGATGCACATAATATGATTTGTCTTCAATGGATCATAATAGCAAAAATTGGAAACAATCCAAACGTCCATCAATAACAACATGGATAAATACGTGATATTATTTATATAAAGATATTATACCAATAATCTTACAATGGAAAACCACACAAGTGTGAAAACAGAAAACATACTTCTATATGGATAAAATTCAAAAGCATAATGTTGAGTGAAAATAGCAAATTGTAGAAGAATACATTGAATATAGTTCTGTTTATAGAAAGTTGCAAAACATGCATAACTAAATATATTGTTCAGAGGTACATGCATGTGCAGTAAAACTGTAAACACAGGCAAGGAATGATTAACACACTTCCACAAGGTGGGTACTAGGGACTGAATGTTTGCATCTCCCCCAGTATCGTAGGCTGAAATCCTAACTCCCAAGATGATGGTACCGCGAGGCGGGGCATTTGGGAGTCGATTACATCACGAGGGCAGAGCCCTCCTGAATGAGATTAATGTCCTCGTAAAAGGGACCCCAGAGAGATCCCTTGTTCCTCTGCCACATGAAGACACAGAGAACCAGGAAATGGGATGTCACTAGACAGTGAATCTTCCAGGACCTTGATCTTGGACTTTACAACCTCCAGAACTGTGAGAAATGAATTTCTGTTGTTTATAAGCCGTCCGGTCTGTGGTGATTTTAGCAGCCGGAGTGGGATTGCTCCGAAGGCACTGGCAATTTCATCCACACGTGGGAATTCCAAAGATAATAGTGATCCTATTTCTGAAGAGGAGTACACAGGAATTCATTTTATTATTCTTTAAACACTTTTATATGTATGATACATTTCCTAAGAAAAAAATCTAATGAAAACATAGAAAGTATCACGTGCAAAAGCTCATATTACAAATAGTATTCCTTATTCCACAGTTTATACAAAAAGTGGCCCAGTTTGACCTATTTTTTTCTTCCATAGGAAACATCCATCCTTCCTTAGTTAATTGAAATATCTTAATGGACACCTATCAAATATTAAGCGGACATTGTGGCCAATTTCTGGTTGAGATACAAGGCTCTGGGGTTTGGAAAGGTCCCTCTAGATCATCTATGCATCAGTCAGAGGGTCAATAAGTGCCTATCCTCTGAAAATCTCTGGACTAGGTATGTGAGGAGAGGCAATGGCCAGCCCTTGCCCCAGGGCATGTTACCATCTAATCATGAGATAGGACAAGTGACCAGTCAAAATAGCCATTGAAGTAAACACCAATGAGGAACAAATCTGTTGTACTCTGCTTGTGTGTGGGAGTCAGGTGGGGAGGGGGACGGGAGGGGTGGGGTGTACATGGACTAAGGGTCTAGAAGCTGGAAGAAGTCCTGGGATGTTGACTATGGGCACTATGGGACTGATTCCCTGGGCCTCAATTTCCTCATCTGTCAAGTGCACAAAACAGACAAGGCCTACACTAAATGTCCCTTCCAACTCTAGACTTTTTGGTCCTATGTATATTTGGAGCTAAATACTTCAAACACATATTTAGCAAATCATTTGTTTACACCTAGGCTGAAAGTTTGATTGTTAACCTAATTGCATGCTTATTGCATGACTTTGAAAGCACAGAAATGTAAGGAAAGAGTCAACATGCCCCCAACATGCCAATACCTGAGATTTATTAGCCAAAACTAGAGAGATAAAGTTTTCAAGAGATGGTCTGGGAAGTAGGCAGCCTGTAGGAAGAGTAGGATGTAGGTCTCCTCTCTGACATTAGGAATGAAGGTTTGCCAAGGCGGGGGCTTGCAATGTTTAGGAAACTCCCAGACTGAGGGTCCCCCACACTCCTGAACAGGCCTTCAATTCCAGTCGCCATCTAAAGAGTATTTGGAGCAAAGGGGTTAGGTCATCTGGAAGGTGACTCCTGCCATTGAGTACAGGATAGAGCAGAAGAGGGAAGGATGGCAGCAGGGGAGCTGTAACAAGGGCCAGCAGGGGCAGCTGGTACAGTGGTGACAGAGAGAAGATGGCCAATCTGAGAGCCAGCACAAAGGGGATCTCTCCAGGGTACAACCTGGTTTTGTTCACCACCAAACACATAGCCCACAACCTGGCATGGGGTCAGTGCCCACCAAATAGTCACTGGATGAATGCGATAACGATGACAGCTAACGTATACTGAGAGTTTGTTCTTAGACACCAGACTAAACACTTTGCACTTATCACCCTCACAGTGGCCTGAGAGTTCAGTGCTGTCCTTACAACCACTTCACAGAGGAGGGCATGGGAGCACACAGGGCGGTTGGAAGTGGAGCTGGCTGTGACCTTGTGGTCTGACTCCAGAACCTGCTCACTCACCCTGCCTGTTCTTATTGGAACCCCATAATGACTCTGCAGGGTCATTGTAAGATGAACATATTCTAATTACAGTTTGACAGATAAAGAGGCTAAAACACAAGCTGAGTGACTGGCATATGCCCATACAGGTAGTCAGTGACAGAGGGGAGAACCACCTACAAGATATTTGACTCCTTTTTCCCTGTTCCACTAGGTTGTGCCTGTGCCACTTGGATGTCCTCTGTCAGGAAAGCTTGGAGATGCCTCGTGTAAGGTCACTGTCCTGAAGGCATCTACAGTGAGAGCAGGAGAAAGGCGGAACGTCTGGGTGCATGTGCCCCAGGCCCTCCAGACAGTGCCTAGAGAGTGGAGGGTAGGTGATGAGACAATTGCTCTGGGGGTTGCTCCACTCAAGATGGAGGCTGGGAGGTAGCATAGCTCTGGGCAAAACTGAGTTCTTTGAATATTTTCCTCCAATGTTTCTATTCCCATTTCTATGCCCATTTTCTTTCTCTGGCCCCATCTCTCCCATCCCTTCCTGCCAACCTCAGGTTTGTCCTGCTCCAGCCATCTCAGCCCCGTCCTGGGACATGATGAGCATCAATTTCCATATTGGTACAATGAAGGGGTTCGGGCCCTGCCTGACTCTGACATACTATGTCCCAGTCCAGGAAGTGTGGGCAGGAGTCACGGTTGGCATCTCACTCTGGGGTCCCTTTTGTAAGGGCACTGGCTGTGTGACCCAGGACGAGTCAGTTACAATCTCCAGCTCTAACTAGCTAGGTATAACATGCAGATCGTAACAGAGCTTTCCTGCATGAGAGAGTGTGAGGGTGAATGACGTACAGGACGTCACCTGCTTGCCCAGGGCTGGCCGAGCCTAAGTGCTCTCTAAATGCTGTGCAGTGCTAGGAAGAGCCCTCACACCGAAGGGTAAAGCCTGAGATTCCAAAACACGGAATCTCAACTGTGGAAATTCAGGCATCAGTAGGCTAGCAAGTAAGATGTAAGGAGATTAATACCAAAAAAATACACAATCCAATTAAAAAATGGGCAGAGGACCTAAACAGACATCTCTCCAAAGAGGACATATGGCTGGCCAATAGACATATGGAAAGATGCTCAATGTTACTAATTATGAGAGAAATGCAAATTAAAACTATAATGTGATATCACCTCACACCTGTCAGAATGGCTATTATCAATAAATCAACAAACAAGAGTTGGGGAAGATGTGGAGAAAAGGGAACCCTTATGCACTGTTGGTGAGACTACAAGTTGGTGCAGCCATTATGAAAAACAGTATGGAGCTTCCTCAAAAGATTAATCTTATGACCCAGTAATTCCATTTGTGGGTACTTATCCGAAGAAATCCAGAGCACTAATCTGAAAAGATACATGCACCTTTATGTTCATTGCAGCATTATTTACAATAGCCAAGATATGGAAACAATTTAAGTGCCCAGCAATAGACGACTAGATAATAGACGAGATATATACAATGGAATATTACTCGGCCATAAAAAGAATGAAATCTTACCATTTGCAACAACAGGGATGGACCTAGAGGGCATTATGCTAAGTGAACCAAGTCAGACAGAGAAAGACAAATGTCATGTGCTCTCACTTATATGTGGGATCTAAAGAACATTTTATAAACAAAACAGAAACTGGCACACAGCTACGGAGAACAAACTGATGGTTGCCAGACGGGAGGGGGTTTGGAAGGCTGGGTGCAAAAGGTGAAGGGATGAAGAAGTACAAGATGGTAGTTACAAAACAGTCGTGGGGATGTAAAGTACAGCACAGGGAATAAAGTCAATAGTACCATAATAACTATGCACGATGCCAGTTAGGTATTAGGCTAACGGAGGGATCACTTTGTAAATTATATGCCAGACACCTAAAACTAATTTAAAATAATACTGAATGCCAACTGTCATTGAAAAGTAAAAGGTTTTTAAAAAGAAGCAAGGAGAGAGCTTTTTGGTGATGTTTAATTCACACTACGGAGCAGCCCTGGCCAGGAGAGTGGTCACGATGCATAATAACAATGGTTAACAGTTAAGAAGCACTTCCTGCCCGCGATCACTGTTCTAAGGGCTCAGCCAACCTCAGCTCAGAGGCAAACGCAGCCCGCCACCTGCATTTGCAACTCAAGTGTTCCTGGGACACAGCCAGTCTCGTTTGTTTACGAATTGTCCACGGCGGCTTTCCCACTGCACTGGCAGAGTTGAGCGGCTGCGTTAGAGACTGTCTGGCCCACAAAACCTAAAATACTTATGATCTGGCCCTTCTCAGACAGAGTTTGCTTACTGCTGTTCTAAGTACTTGGCACACTTAATTTAATAGGGTCCTTACATATTCCTAGAAATAGCTAATGTTGCTGTCCTCATTTAATAGATGAAAAAAAACTGAGGTCAGAGAGACAAAATAACTAGCAATTCAATTCTGAATGCAGGTGATGCACAATCTGGGATGATCCCAACTCCACAGCATGGGGATTCTCTCCCCGATGGAACCACCCAACTTAGCAAACAGAAATACAGGACACTAGTGAAATTTGAACTTCAGATACAAAACAAATCCTATTTTTTTAGTTTACATGTGTCCCATGGGATTATTTGGGACACACGTATACTAAAACCTACCTATTGTTTACCTGAAACTCTCATTTACCTAGGCGGTCTCTATTGCAACCGGCAAGCCCACTGAGGACCCCAGCAAGAAGGAGAGCTCAGCTAGCAAGTGGGTACAGCAGGCCCTGGAAGAAGCCAGTGTCCCTGGGCCCCGTTCCTGGGAAAGTCTCTTCCCACAGCCAGATGACTTCCTGAAAGACTCAGGACTGGGTCCTCCTATGCATCTCAATGCCTTCTAAAGGTGGCTTTCATAAGGTTCTCAGGGGATCTTGGGGACCCCTGCGACGGGCCCCAAGGAGCAGGGAAAAAAGCTCAGGGAGAAGCAGGGGCCCCTCTGCCCAGTCCAAAGCCCAGTATCCACCTTCCTTCCCTCAGCAACCTCTGGCATCTTCCTCTCCTTTCTCCTGTCCTTCCTGTCAAAGACCCATCAGGCCCTGTCTCTCCTTGAGACTGCATCGGAGTTTAAGAAAGAGGGAAAAAAATATGGCAAGCCAGAGTGACAGCAATCCAGGGCCAGAGCGGGGTGGGGGGCTGGGGGCAGAGAGAGAGCGCTCATGCGCCATGAGAGGTGGGGGATGGGAACGGGCCATCTAATTTCTAATAGACTGAGACATAAATGCAACATGATTCACTTTGAACAGGCCACCTGGATTAGATGGAAGTTAATTAAAACAATCCCTCATTTCTCAGCGTTTAAAACTTCCTGAGTCTCACTTGGGGAAGGGTGCGGCAGGACTTTTTATTACTCTTAGATGGTGTTCAGAAGGCCCATAAATACATCTCCTCTTCCTGTGAACCCATTAATCTTGCCGCCTCTCCTGCTCCTCTCTGCCAACAATCAGATCCCAGTAAACAACCTCAAGTGAAATTTGCAACTGTCAGATAAACATTAAAAATGCTTCTCTTGTCCTTTCCCATTGATGGTCCCATTAATATTGTAATGGAACAAAAAGTTATGAAAATGAATGCACGCTGGTTTTGGAAATGAATGATGCCGACCGCTGCTGGGATATACACACACATGCATATGGATGGGCTCGCAAGATCGCGGATGCTGCCCGCATCGACAGCAGGCTGCCTGCCGACAGGCCTGGCCACGTGCTCACCAGGCACCAAGGACAGCCGCACACAGTGCTGGGCACACGTGAGTGCACACGCGTCGGGGTGGGGAGAGCTTGTACATGGAAAAAAGGAATGCCACCCCAGAAAGTATTACAGAGACACACTCACTACCCGACTTTACGCAGGGTAAAGTATTACAAGGTTTCCTGTTTATCATTGCCTCTCTCCTCCCTTATCTGTTTGCAGTCAGTGGTTGGGATTCTCTTTAGAGATACTCAGATACCCCCGTAGATAAGGCTCCCTTAACATTTCTTCCTCATTTATTTTCCATGCAGAGGCCTTTTTAATACACATGCATGCCCTTGTGCGTGTGTTTATCTATCTGACGAATGAGGCCTTAAAATCTGAAGGTATAATACATGGGAACTTTATAAGAAGAAACTTCTTAAGGAGTATTTTTAGGTCAAAGAATCATATTTGATTCAGGGAATAAGTACAAGTTAAATATATATATATAAAAGTTCACTGGGAGAGTACACAATAAACAATAAAACAAACAAGAAACGCACTGAAACCCTTTGAAGGGCGATTTGAATAATCACCTCATTGAGGTCTGGCCGTGAGCTCCTAGTGGACAAGGACTAATTTTGTTTGTGCTCATCACTGGTACCCAGCCCCTAGCCCAATGCCAGGCACTTAGTAGAAGCTCAAGAAAGGAGATGACCAAGAGAGAAGGAAGAGAAAGGAAGGAAGGGAGGCAGGAATGATATTTTGCTCTTCCTCTGTAGGGATGTCTGCCTGCAGCTGCCAAGCAGAAGCAGGAAACGGGTTTTAGGATTTTAACATCTGGCAAGATGTCTGACAGGGCTATGAGCACCTTAAAAAGGGCTCGCCTTTTGACTAGCTTCTCTTGTGTCTTTGGTGTTCACACCCTTCCCTCTAACATTTCATTGCCATGACCTTAATTGTCATACCAACATGTTACCTACAAAGTAGAAAAGTATCATTGAGAACAAAGCTTCCATAGCCCCCACCTCTATTCCAGGGATGCTTTGACCACCACACTGGCCTTGTGAATTTCCACCTGCCTTCAGATCCACTCTGGGAAGCCCTCCGGACCCCTCCAAGTGGGTTAAGTCACCCCTCTGTGACTTCCCAGATCACCCTTCTTTACTCTTTGCCAACCACCGACATGGGCTTCCTCCAGGCGATAAGCTCCAGCATGACAAGAGCCTGGCTCATAGCACAAGCTCAATAAATATTTGCGGACTGACTGACAGTGTAATTATTATGAAAGGAGTAACGTAAACTCTTGAGCCTACCTTGTGAATGCCTAACTTACGTCATTTGCAATGTGGCGGTAGAGAGACCACTAACATCCTAGTCCACAGACCCAATCCTGGCCATGTCCCTGACCCATAGTGAGACCTAGAAGAGCTCATTTCAGCTTTCCATGCCTCAGTTTCCTTATCTGTGTCAATACATTGACCTCACATAATGTAATTGCAAGGCAGACAAAAACCAAGTGAGATATCCAAAATACCCAACACTCAATCCAATGATATATTAATATATATAACAGCTGTATTAAAGAGATAGCAAGGATATTTTTAAAATGCAGAATTTCATTAAGTTTTTGCCTAGAAAAGAAGATTTATACAAAACTTGAGAAACAAAACAAACAAAAAAAAAAAGAAAGAAAGATGTAATTCTATAACACCAATTGGGAGTTGGTGGCTTTCTGAAATGCATGTACTGTGAATATATGGGCAGCAGATACCACCCCTTTTGAGTTATAGAGCCATCAACATTATAGCAATCATAAATAAGATTTAGTCTATCCCAAAAAGGGCATGGACCGGAACCCAGGTAGAACCTCGGAGAAGTCTCAATCATCAGTAACTTCAGCTAGCTCTATGTCATTACTTTCCAAGGGGCATATATTGCTCAACTCTGGGAAAATTGATAATTAGGTAGAAAAATGTTTAAGGAAATCAAAATTATATTTAAATAGTTTTGAATTAGGAAATTTGTAAAAATTTGGCATCCTATACACTTGTAAACTTTAAGGGATTTTGGCCTTTAGAATGCCAATTTTCTAGTCCCATTTAAAATGTTTAATTAAATAATTGAGTTAAGACCTGAGATTTGTGTTGGAACGTTTAAGAGAAACTTATACTTACTTTATTAGTTTAATTTCATAAATTTTTGAGACTTATTTGGGTACTTGGGAAGGTTTTATTTGTTAAGTCAGGAAATGGAAGTACTTAAGAAAGAAATAAAATACATCACATTTACAAATGCAGTATAAAATATCCGAAAGTATTTAATGAACTACATTTTAAAATGGTGGAAAATAGAATTCAAGGGTTCCTTAAAGTGACTGCTAAAATAAGAATATTAATAAGATGTGTAAAGTGACATAAATAGAATAATAAGATGTCTAAGCTGATCTTACAAGCCTGGGGAAATGCTGACCCATGCTACAACAGGGATGAACCGTGAGGACATTACAGTCAGTTAAACAAGCCAGTCACTAAAAGGCAAAGTCGTATGACCCCTCTTACATGAGGTACCGAGAACGTGAGGTCAAATCCCCGGAAGCAGAAGTGGAACGGGGTTACGAGGGTTGGGGGCGGGCGTGGGAAAGGGGGTTACTGAATGGGTACGGAGTTTCAGATTTGCACCATGAAAAGGTCTGAAGATCTGTTTGACAGTGATGTCTATCTACTTAGTACTAATGGACCGTGCGCTTCAAAATGGTTAAGAGAGTAGATTCTGTGTTATGTGTCATGTGTTATTTTTTATCACAATAAAACCGATGGGGAAAGAATGCCTACGGAGGAATTGGGGCTTTTAATGTATAATTTTAGTTCATTGCACATTAATGATTAAAACCCTCAATAACTCTTCCTGCATACAGAAGCCACCTTCCAAGGCATAAAAACCTCACCTCAATAATCTGTATAATGGGGATAATCATGCACAATAAAACTGCTGTGAGGACTCAGGGAGATAACTTTCAGAACACAAGGGAGGTTCTTTAAAAAAAAAAAAAGGCGGGAGGTTCCTACACACCAAATCGAACCAAACAGAAACCAGTCTGTTGGATGAACTTGAGTCACATGCCATCCCTGAGGCAGTCGCCGCGGTCAGAGGGTGAGGTGACGTGTGCCCACGGTCACTGTGATGCGTTCAGCTCTCCTTCCCCTGGAGCTGCAATGGGGACGGGCGGTTTCCCAGGGGACAGCCAGTCCCTTTCCAGAAGAAGGGGGGAAGTTTGCAGAGAAAACAAACGCAACTGACCCTATGATCGAGCCCTTCTCTGCCCTTTGTGTACTCACCCTTTACAACACGGGGCTCATGAGAGCGCCCCCCGCAACCTGAGCCACCTCCCTGTTATCTCCAAGGCAGTGCCCGCTTTTCTTCCCCAGCAAGCCCTCTCTAACGTCACGCACACTCAGGGGAATGGAGAGCTGCATTTGCTGAGGAGTGCGGGGACACCTACAAAGCACCTCCAGCACAGCCGCACCCAGGCCTCAGCCTGCAGGCTCTTAATTTCCCACTTCACCGTCAGGGTGAAAAGACCAGTATTCGGAGCATATGTGATCTTCCAAGGCCAACTGAGCAAATATTTCCTTATCCATAAATTTTTGTTTGTGAATATATATTTATCGCCTATGTGAACATTTGGGCAAATATTAATAAAAGATGGGAGCCCGGAGAAAGGAAATGCTCTTTATTGGGGCGTGGAGGGGCGTGGAGGGAGGGAGATGTATCTAGGCAATTCCGGCGGGAATTAGGGGCAGGGTGGCTGGCTGGCTATGTGCCAATTATTATTCTAACTGCTCGCCACGTGGTGATTTACTTAATGCTCACACAGCCCTTTGGCTAGGGACTTGCCCAGTCGCATGGGGCCTAAGTGGCAAAACCAGCTTGCTTCAGGAGCCACACCTGCTCCCACCTATGGGGCTGCACAGACAATTGCGATGATCCTTTGTTTGGTGCTGAAAACAAGGCTTAGAGAAATTAAGTGACTTGACCAGGCTACACAGCTGACAAATGAAAAAGCAGAGACTTCAACCCAGGTCCCCTCACGCTAAGCTGTTGGCGAGAATGCAAGTCCAGGAGTGTCAAGTTCCTGAGGGAGGACCAGCCACGAGATGCCTCCTTTCCACTCAGTCTCGATCTGCAAGTCACTCCGCTGCACCCCAATTCCACAGTTTGTCAGTAGGGTTCACTTGTGGCTAATTTTCAGAACCCACAGTGACATAAAGAAAACCAGGCTACTCTTCAGCGCAGTGGCTCTGGGCAGAGGGTGCTTTACAAACTATTGATGACTCGACGCCTTCTCAGACGAATGGATCAGAATATCTGGGAGCATCGGTATTAATAAAAGCGACACGGGTGGATTTAATGTGTAATTCAGCCAACCCCAAACACGTGTGGGGGCAGCGGACACTGCCAAGCACTTTGTCACGTTCCCCATTAGCTTGCCTGCCCTCCCGGAAGGGCCCCTGGGAGCCTCTTAGCCCCGGCTTGTGTCCTTCCTCTGTTCTCTTCCCCACCCCAACTCATCCCCGCCCACCAGAGCTCCTGGGAGACTAAGGTGGATCCTCCCAGATGGAGACGAAGTCACCTTTCCGAGTCTGCAGGGGAAGCAGCTGTGAGACGGGGAAGGCTTTCCCTAGCGACCCCCCTGGCCGAGGCGGGGGGCAGGGGTGATGAGGGTGAAAGGCGCAGAGAGCACCACCCTACGATCACCCACTGAGAAGGGCTGTGACGGAGAGCGAGGGCAGGGCCGCGTGGCGCTGAAAGGCCTTCAGCTCTCCTCTTGGTGCTCTTCCTACCCATTAAACCGGACGGCAACACCCAGCCACCCCTTAACTCGGTGGACACCGCCGAAGTCACCGAAAACCTCACCAGCTCCCTCCTTTGCCCCATCTGTCCCCGCGCTCCTCACCCCAAACCTGGAGTTTCCATGCCACCTATCAAAGACTGTGGTTTTAGGGGGCAAGTTTTAGAACACAGTCAAGAATTACACAAGGGTGGGGCCTTTGGGAGACAATATGCATTGTCTAAGCTCTCACTTGGGATCAGGCACTGTGGTGGAGGGAAGACACTGCATCTGGGCCCCGGAACACACCACACAGAGCAACAGTTCTCAAATACTGTCTTGGGGACTGCCAGTGATCCAGGGGGGTCTTCCAGACAGACTAGTCCCCTAAAGCAGCAAGGACTGTGAAATGAGAGTGCCTGCACTTCTCCTTGTGGCATGGGCGATGGCAGGGCACTTCCTGGGAAACGAGGCCTTTCTTCTCCTCGCCCCCGTCAAGCTCCTTTAGCAGCAACTGGAAACAGGGATAAAGCATTCGCATGCGCCGTGCCGTCCCTTGTCTACTAACCTTGTGTGGGCCCCGGAGAAGTTGGAGACACTTCTGCGTTCCACCCACAAGCAAGGCTGTCGCAGATCCTCGTGAAAATCTCAGTGATGCCCGCCATAGCGCTCGCTGTCACTTCCAAGCCTTCAAGAGAGGGGGCTGGAGAGAGGTGGGGCTGACTTCAGACAGCTTTAGGAAGTCAGGAGGTTAGAGGAGGAGCATTCACGTGGTGGGGCGCGGACGGACATCCCTGCACCAGAATCTGCAGCTCCTTATGCATGATGGACAACTCAGGGAGCCACGGACACCCCGACAAGAATAAGTTTACAAACCACGAGGAGTTCATTTACATCCCCAGGGTCTGGGAGAAAAGCCCACAGGACAGGTGCCCTGGACTTTCTGGCCCAGGAAAGGCCTCAGGTTTGGGCACCAGCTATTCTCCAGCAGTGGGGATGAGGGCTGCCCCAGGCAAGCTCGGATCAAGGTCACACTCAGCATCAGTTGCATTTGCCCTGTGTGACCCCAACATGTGCCTCGCACCACACCATCCTTCCAATTATCTGTACAGGACAGGTGGCAGCCTAAAAAATATCTTTTGCATTTTAACAGGGATCAAAATCTTTTTTTTTTTTTTTTTGCTTTTTGGTATGTGGGTATCTCCCTGGCTGGGAATCGAACCCAGGCCGAAGCGTCGTCAGCACCAACGCCAAAGCCGTAAGCCATTACACCACCAGGGAACTCCCAGGGATCACAATCTTAAGCTGAAGCAGCATCAGCCAGCAAGTAGAAGTCCAAACCCAGTCGAGCTTTTGCAGGTGTTATTAGTTTCCTAGGGCTGCCATTCCTAATGACCACAATCGAGTAGCTGAAAACATTGGACAAGGATCCTCTCAGAGTTCTGGAGTCTGCAAGTCCAAACTCAAGATGTCAGTAAGACCATGCTCCCTCTGAAACCTCTAGGGGAGGGTCCTTCCTCGTCCCCTCTGGCTTCTTGCAGCCGCTGGTGTCCCCTGGCCTGTGGCAGCATCACCCCAATCTCTGCCTCCGGCTCCACATGGCCTCCTGCCCTGTGCGTCTGTGTCCCTTTTCTTCTTCGCATAAGGCCACCAGTCGCACTGGGTTAGGGTTCACCCTAATTCAGCGTGACCTCAACTTAATCACATCCACAAAGACCCTGTGTCTAAATGAGGTCATATTCTCAGGTTCCAGGGAATTCGACATAACGTCCTGGTGGACACACTCCAACCTGTAATACCAGGCCTTCTCAGCCCGGCAACATCTTGAAAGACAAGGAGGGAAGTGCCTGTCAGCTGGGGCAAAGCCATCTCGGGAACCCCCCACCGCCACCCCCGCCGAGAGCGGTGCGGCCTGCATCTGCCTCCACTCCCTTCCATTTCTTCCACGTGGAGATCCTTTCCCATGGGGCCTGTGCCAGGCTGTCACAGCTCCTCCCCAGAACAGAAGGCATCACGATCAGACACAGGTGACCCCTGATCCCAAACCTTTCTCCCTGGAGCCCTACCACTGAAGTGTGAGGAATCTGGCTCATGCTCCTTCTGAACGTCACTGGCCGGGGCAGCAGGGGCCTGGTCAGAATCCGAGGTCCACGGCGACACCTCGGACAAATAAGTGACCGAACGTCTCTGAGCCTCAGCTTTCTCCTCTGCAAAAGGGGACCTCGTAGTGTTGTTCGGAGCAGTAAATGGAAAGGCGCCCTGCAGTTGCTTAGCACGGAGCCTGGAATAAAGCAGGTGCATCCGTGGTTCCTAACAGCGTCAGGCTGCGGCTCTGGGCCCTTCCGTCCGCTTCTTCAGCCAAGAAATGGAAAGGACCTCAGAGGTGACGCGCCCAGTTTCATCCCCACTGCCAGGGGAAAAGAAGGAAGACAAATAAAATGGCCTTTTTAACTTATATCCTCTGCATTAATTTTCAGTTAACTGCTGAACTGACTAAATTCTTTTCTTTTCTTAAGGACCTTTACAAATTCCATCATTAATAAAATCAGACATTCAATTAGCAGGAGACTCTGATGGGTAACTGATCGTTTCCTCGATACCTTCCTCCCTCTTTGCTCTTTGCAGGCTGCCTGGCTGGTCCCGGGCTGGGCCCTGCTGATGTCCCATCTCCCATTTTTCCCTCGTCATCCCCCCATGCCTGGCAGGGCCCGCAACAAAAGCCAGAAACGAACCCAGGCTGATTCCATTAACCTCTGTCATTGCTTAAATCTCTCTCTTAATTAACATGAGTTAATATGATTAATCAAAATAATGAGACAAACCTATTAAATTAGGAGTGTTTGAATGGCAGAACTCAGCAGGAGAAGTAAAAGCAAGAGGAGGCATCAAAGCACCAAGGAGGGGTGGGGGGTCCACAGGCTAGGAGGTCAGGGAGCCCGCGGCCAGCCCAGGCCAGTCGTCAGCAGGGGGAGGGGAAGCGGGGCTCAGAGAAATTGCTCTGGGGCCGTGTTCAGTGTTTGCGCCCAACTCAGCTAACCATGACCGGTCCCCGTACGTTTCTGGGGGCCTGCCCAGTTCCTTCTTGCCTCCTGGGCTGCAGAATTCTTGGCAGCCGTCTCCGGGCTTAGCTCTCCCTGATGCATACGTCCTCTCCTTCCTGAGGGCAGGTGCTGAGAAACGACTGCTTCTCCTGGGGCAGAAGGGCTGACACCCCAGCTCAGTCCCTCACAGGGTATGAGACCTGGGGTGTTAGCCCTTCTGCCCCAGGAGATGGGGAAGAGTTGACATTTTACCTCTCTGAGACCCAGTGAACCCATCCACAAGAAGGGGAGTAATATTCCTGAGTTGGAATTTTAACTGCCACAAGAACTCGGGAGAGAGGCGATGTGAAAATGCCTGGCGTGGGGCCAGGTCCACCACAGCCCCCAGTAAAAGCCCTTCCGTCTTCCCCTGCTGTGACTAGGATAATACCTTGAGATTCCAAAGGGCTTTCAATTCTAAACATATTTTCACATATCCTGTTCTACCAAAAATGCAGCGATAAGCAGGACAGCTACAAAGGCATACATCAGTGAGGTTTGGCTGGTATTACTGAGCACCTTTTGGGTATCAACTCCTATGCAAGGTCACTCAGAGCTAACAAGGTAAAGGAACTTACCTGGGGCCTCTACTAGAACCAGGTTTCCTAACTCCTAGGCCAATGAGATTTCCGCTGGCCCTAACTCCATGTAACGAGGTATACCCACCATGTCCCTAGAACTCCTTTGACTCCTCGTCATCCCATACTGCGTCTCTGTGCCCCCAGTTTCCGAGCTGAAGAGCAGGAAGTCCACTCCAAAGAGAAGAGTAGCTCTCCAATGCAGGACATCAGACAGATGACTGAGGTTCATCATCAGAATTTCCTATTCCAGTGCATCAATTGTTTTGGAGTCAAATAGCACCACAGATATTCTTTGCTAACCAAATACTTGCTATTTGAACTCAGGAATTGAAGAAAATCCACCTCCCCAAAAATTTAAATAGGGCCAATATCCCTTGCTATATGAACTCTCTGTGTATCCAAAACACAGGAACCCACTAGCTTTGGATAATTCAGCAGCCCCTACGGCAGAAAACCTCACTATCTGGATTTGGAAACCATGCATATTTGGATAGTGAGGAATACTGCATTTTGTCTCGGGTTGATGAAGAAAGAATAGTAACGAATTTAATATGTAAATGGCACATTCATCTAAGTAAAGATCAAATTATGTTTCTGCACTATTCCCAAACAAACACAAACTTCATAGAAACTGGACTAGGAAAGGGATGGGACTACTGAGTATCACAGCACACACGGAAAAACAGGCACAGTGAGTTCAAGAGAACCTTCAAAGCAATAGTGTGTGGCTGTATGTCCAGCGTTTTGAGAGCTACTTGTTAGAACACAGTGATCATGATAGGGGCCATGCTAAGAATATTTACACCACGGAAATCCACAAACGCTCTGAGACAGGCTTTTCCTCAACCATCAGTAACAGTCAGTGCCAAATTTGCCTTGTGAGTGGCGATTTAGTTTCAGCAAACATCATCACTTAGTCCACTGACTTAATGTGGAATTTTTAGCTTTATTTCTTTTTGTAGTTAATTGCATTTGGTTTTGTGATTCACATAAGAGACATAAATATAAGGGTGTACACCTAGTTTGATATCTGTTTATATTAGGTGCTATGATATCAGTAATAATTTTAAGTCAAAACTAGGTGATAGATGGAACTTTTATTTACTCAAGTTGGAGTAAAGAAAACACTGGTCCAATCCCATCTAACGTTAATCATCCCAGTCTGGCACACAGGCCCTCTGGGATCTGACCCCAACCTGATTTTCCCCATCTTCAACTCACTACTGCAGCCAAACTGGTCCCTCCCTGTCCTTCCAATACATTTCTCAGGAATGTGGCATTTCAATGAGATAACAGAAGTGGAAATAAGGTGCCTACACTATACTCCTCTACCCCCCCCCCCACACCTAAATCCATCCTTCAAGGCTCACTTGGATTCCTCTTCCCCTATGGAGATGCCCCTGATTACTCTGCGCGTACCATGCCGTGTGTTTGATTTTAACAACTAATGCCACTTACCTCCTTGACCAGAGGGGAAGCAGCTGCAGGCAGGAGAGTTGTAAGGGTCATCATGGATCATTCTGTCAATTCGCTTTCACCTCCAAATTTACTTGTATTGTCATATCTATTTCCCTTCTGTACATGAAGAAGTTTGCTTATTTCTTTCCATGACAGTTCTTCCACAAATGGTCTTAAACACAATTATTCCTACATCACCTGGGAATTTGGCTCATCAACTCCCTCCTTCCTCTGTCTTGTGTCTTTCATTTCCTTCTCTTCTCTGAACTTTCCCTCTTAACCCTACATATCCTCCATCCCTAAAATAAAATAAAATCCATTGATATCCATCAATGATGCTTTCAGCTGCATGTAACAGAAAACCAGGCTAAAATGGTTTAAACAATCATTAAGTATATTATCTCATATCAATGAGAAGCCTGGATGTAGGGCAGTCTCCAGGTGCCATCACAATCAGGGTTCAGCTCTCTGTCTTTAGAATGACTTCCCTTGTGGTGGTTATATGATTGCCAGTAGCAGCCATGGCTACACATTGATCAGTCAGATTGGGCTACAAAGTCAAGTGCCCATCCCTGGACAATAAATAACCATTGCCAAGGAAATGCCCTGCAGCGGTGGACTTGAGCATATGTTCTGGAGCCAACCAATGGCAAAGAGGAATGGTATTACCATGATTGGTTTAGATTAATCAGTGTCCATCTGAGTCAACAGGCTTTATCATGGTGGGGTAAAAGCATGAACAAAATTAGGGTTCTATTAGGGAGCAAGAATTGGGGTCACAGAAGCTGGGAAGACAATTATTATTGCACCCACCCCACTCCCACCTACTGCTCCCTCCCCTTTCCTAAGCTCCTAATCTCCTTTGAGAAGCAATTACATATTTGCAGTCTTCACTACTCAATGCACTCAAATTCCGTTTTCAGTCCTGCCACTCCACGAAGATTCTCTTGCAAAGACCTCTGCAGTCATAATTTGGCCTCTCTGTAGGCTTTCACACCTCTACCAACTCTCTTCTGTACCATCTGTTACCCATCACTTGACTCATGACCTTTAGATGGTTAGTCAGTCCATCCCATCCAACATACTCCCCATTATTCAGCAGTGTTTACTCCACTAACATTTTGAACACCTACCATATACCATTTCAGTATATCCAGCACGTAACACTTTGCAAATTGCTCTTGCGTGTATGGTTTAGCCTCATCATTTTTCATCCCCACAATTGCATTAACTTCCCAACTGGTCCCCCTGCCTCTGGTCTCTTCCCCTCAGCGATCTGCCTTCCTTGCTCACAGGTGTGAGCTTACCAAACGCAAGTCTTATCATCATGTCCCACCTTGTATTTCTCCTGCAAGAGAAAGCCCAAGTCCCGAGCATGGGGTTCACAGCTAGGGCAATCATGTCTCACCAACCTTTCCCACTCCATAGTCCATTGCTTCTGTTATATTTTAAAAGCTCTGGACATAATGAACTACTATTTCACAAACGTACTATGTGCTTTCTTAACTTGGAATTTTGCTTATATTCTTTTTTTTCTAACGAAAATGTCCTCTTCTTATTTTGCCTCTAGGAAAACCCTCCTCATTTTTCAAGAGCAAGTCTCCATGTCACCTCCTCAGTGAAGTCTTCTCCAGGGCCAATCAAGCACATCCCCTCTGGTCCCAGGACACTCCATACACACACACACACACACACACACACACACACACACACACACACCAATAATAAGCCCTTCTCGGAGTATATTATAGTTAGGTTTATAGTCACAAATTCTTGCACGGGAAGGATGGGATCTAAATCATCCTTCTGTACTAAGCACAAACACTTGGCAATACAAGCTCAATACATGTTTCAAGAGTTAAACTGAACAATTATTTCAACCTCTTCATTTTACAACTGAGGAAACTGAGGGCTAGAGAAGAAGTGACTTGTAATGGCCAGTCTGTATATTTCGTCAGCATTCTTTTGTTGCAAGTAAAAAAATATGGCTTAAATAAAAAAAGGGAATTTTTTGCCTCACTGAATTGAAAACTCTCTCTTCAAACACAACTTTTGTGAAATGATTCAAAAAGTACCTTTTAGACCCGATTTCCCAGCTCTCCCTCCCTCTCTGTTGGCTGCATTCTCTGGTTCCACAGCAGGACAGAATGGCTGCCAGCACTCTACACTTAGGTTCCCATCAGTGGGAAGAGAATGCCTTTGGTGCTCATTTAAATAAAAGTCCCAGCATTTGTTCTGATTATGAATTGAATCACATGCAATAGCATGATTGGCCAGTTCTTGGTCACATGTTCATCCAGGGAGCTGTGGGGAGTCAATTCCACTAAAGCCTGTGAACTGAGAATGGGAAGAAGGATCATTCCCTCTAGATTAACACTGTCCAATAGAACTTTCTCGGGTGATGAAAATGCTTATGTCTATGTTGCCCAACATGGCACCCTTGAAATGTGGCTAGTGTGATTAAAGAACTGAATTTTTACCTTTAATTTTAATTAATTTAGATTTAAATTGATATAGTTACATGTAGCTCATGGCTGCTGTAGTGGACAGTATAACTGTAGAAGAGAGAAGGTCTAGAGTGCTATCTTGTCCAAAATGAAAACCATTAGCAACACATGGCTACTGCTTCACAAAGAATAGATACACCCAGGTTACTATAAATCTGAAATGATCAAAAGCCTTCTGAAGATGGGCTGCGTCAGAATAAACTGGATGGTTTTTTTTAAAATCCAGATTTCCAAGTCCACACCAATCTCACATATTGTGTTTATCATAAACCAGAAGTAGGACTTGGGAATTTGTATTTAAATATTCAAGTGATTGGCATACGCGGCCAAGTTTAGGACTCAGTGCTGTTGGAATGGGAGCTTGCTGAAGGACATGGAGGGCAGTGGGTAGTAGCTCTGTGGCCATATCTTATTTTGAGTCTTAGAGCTCCCAAAGCTAGAGAGTACAGAAGCTTTCCTTCCTTCTTTCCTTCCTTCCATTAGCCATATTCTGAGCATCTCCTAGGTATAATTTGCTATGCTAGATACCTTACATCATTGATTCCTTCATTCACACATTCATTAAATGTCTTCTATGTGGCAAGTGCTCTGCTCCAGGAATTAAAAAGTTGAACAAGAACGACAGGGTCCCTCTCCCATCCGGGAAGTAAGACAACATTAATGAAATATTTACCAATACAACAAGCACTTGGAAGGGGAGTGTACAAAGCAGGTGCTGCAACACATCTGAGGGAAGCCTCACTGACATTGACCTGAGACCAGGGGGTGAGGAAGAGCAAGAGTCTGCGGTGAGATTCTCTTAAATCAGTGACCAAAAAACAAGAAGGAACTCTCCACACCCATCCACTCTGGCTTTGTTTCCTGATGAGAGGGAAGGAAAGTCTCTCAGAAGAACCAAGTTAGAGGACTAACCTTATGTGATTTCGAGACTCACTGTAAAGCTCCCCTAATCAAGACAGTGTGATATTGGCATCAATACAAATAGATCAATGAAACAGAACAAGAAATCTATAAATAGATCCACGCACATGAACAGTTGATTTTTAAAAAAGGTTAGATGCAAAATTCAGTGGCGAGAATACAGACTTTTCAACAAATGGTGCTGGAACAGTGGAATATTCACACGGAAAAAAATTTAACTTCAATCTATACCTTACATTATATAAAAAAAAGTAACACAAAATAGATTAGAGACCTAAACTTAGAAGCTATCTATAACATTCCTAAAAGAGAACATAGGTGAAAAATCTCTACAATCTTGGGTTGGCAACAATTTTTTGGATAAGACACCGAAAGCATGATTCGTTAAAAAAAAAAGAGATAAGTTTGACTTTGTCAAAATTAAAAACTCCTGGTCTTTGAAAGACACCATTAAGGGAATGAGAAGACAAGGTACAGATGAGGAGAAAATACTTAGAACCATATCTCTGAAAAAGGACATGTATGCAGAATAAAGAACTTTCAAAATTCAAAATTAAGAAAACAAAGAGCACAATAAAAAATGAGCAAAAGATTTGCATAGACACTTTAACAAAGAAGATGGCAAATAAGCATATGAAAAGATGTTCAACTGTCTTTAGTTGAAAACCAAACTATCATTAGTCACTAATGATAATTAATGAAGCCTAAACTATCATTAGTCATTAGGGAAATGCAAAGCCTAGCCTGTCGTTAGAAAAGTCGCTAGAAAAATGCAAGTTAAAACCATACACTTATTAGAATATCTAAATGTAAAGAAATGACCATTTCAAATGTTGGCAAAAATGTGGAGCAAATGTAACTCTTGACCAGTTTGGAAAACAGTTTGGCAGTTTCTAAAATAAAAACCAAACAAAAAACCAAATACTTAACATATGATCAAACCTCTCTATTCTGAGATATTTACACAAGAGAAATGAAAACATATGTTCAGACAAAGACTTGTACATGAATGATCATAGAAGCTTTGTTTATAATAACCAGAAACTGGAAATAACCCTGATGTCATCAACAGGTAAATAAACAAACAAATTCTGGTATATCCATACAATGGAATACTACTTGGCAATAAAAAGGAATGGACTTTTTATACAAACTACAATGATTCACAAGACAATCATGCTAAGTAAAGAAGTAAGACCAAAAACTGTTTTGTATGATTCAATTCATGTAGAATTCTAGAAAATGCAAACTAATCTATAGTGACAAAATGCAGATCAGTGGTTGCCTGGATATGGGTTAAGGAGAAGAGAGATGGGAGGGATTGATTACAAAAGGGCATAAGGAAACTTTCATGAAGGGAACAACGGATATGTTCATTATCTTGATTGTGGTGATGGCTTTATGGGTTTATAAATACGTCAAAACATGAAGTTGTAGACTTTACATTCGAGCCATTTTTGTATGTCAATTATACCTCAATAAAATTGCTTTTAAAAAGAAGAATCCAGAAAATAAAACAAAACAGTGCTTCCCGTCTGTCACAGAGCTTACTACTGAAAAGTGGGGGCCATGTTTTCTGACCCCACAAGCCAGCCACTTATAATTAAAGGGCAGTCTTGTGGGGGATAAGCCTGCGTGTGTGAAAGAAGATGGGCAAAAGATTCTTTATGAAAGTCAAGGCAATCCTTAGCAAAATGGGAAGAAACTACAAAATTATAGTACAGAGAGCAAGTCCTTAGAATCAAACAGACTTGGGAATAAATTCTGGCTCCACGATCTAAACTCTCTAAACCTCTGCTTCTTTACCTGAAAAAGGCGACGATAATGTCACACGAAAGCCTGCCGAGGAGATTGAGACTCTATTTACAAAGAGACCTACATCAGGGCTGGCGCAGAGTAACTGACTCCCTTGTCCAGGGAAGCGGCTTCCAGAAAGAAGGGCCCGGAGTTTGAAACCAGAAGATTTGGGTTCTAGTCCTAACTCTGCTGTCAACCCCTTCCATGACCTTGCTGCTGGTCTGTGAAGCCCTTCTGCACTGGGACTGGAAACGGGGGTACAATGGGCAAGACATATCAGTTCTCCACCCCACTGGATTCCCTAAGATTCCACTGGTTGAGGGTAAATCAAGTGTCAGCAAACTACACCCCAGAGGCCAAATCCAGCTCACTACCTGTTTTTGCTCAGCCCACAAGGTGAAAGTGGTTTTTACATTTTTAAATGGCTGGAAAAATATCAAAAAAAAGAACAATCTTTTGTAAGGTGTGACAGTTACATGAAATTCAATTTTCATTGTCTTTTAATAGGTTTTATTGAAACACAGCCACTCCCATTTGTTTACATGTCTGTGGCTTCTTCTCATAAGAAGTCAGAACAGAGTAGGTGCAACTGAGAGCATATAGTCCACAAAGGCTACACTCTACACCACCTGGCCCTTTCCCAGACAAAGTTCACGGACTCCGGAGTCAGAAACAGGGTGCTTGTCTTGCTATTCACTCGGCTCCCCAGAGAGACGTATTCAGTATACTGAGATTTAATGTCATCCCCGTAACTTTTATATGTTTTATAAGAAACATCCATTTGAATGGAATTTCTATATCTTTTGCAATAACTGTTTTCTTTCATTTTATGCCAGAAAAGAAGTTTGTCTTCAACAAATCTGTCATTTTATTACCCCAGGATAGCAGGCATATTGTAAGTGGCACAGCACAATTTTAGACTATTTTAAATGATATTAACAGACAATCTTTATTTTAATGATTATGCATTTATGTATGTGTTTACCCTCAATTTGTGGTTAGTGATATCAAGCATTCTTTTTAACTTATTAAATAAAATCATTGTATTGATTTTTTTTAATATCAGGTAAGTAACAATCTGGGTAGATCCACAGGAAAAACAAAATATGTGACAGTTGTTTAAGAATAACAGAAGTTTAGGAAATACCATACTGGACAATAAGAACACGTTTTCCTTTTCACCATGGCTGCCAGGAAGCTCAGGGTGGTTCAAGGTAATGCCCATTTGCAGCAACATCTAGGGTGCTATGATCGATCTCATTCTACTTCTTTGCATTTGCCTTTATTAGAGCATTGGCTGCACTGTATCGTTTCTGTTGGGTCACATGTCTGTCTTCCAAGCAAAATGGGAGCGTTGCATCCCATCCCAGTTCTAGCACATGCTGGTTACACAGAAGGGATGCGAAATTAGCAAACAAAGGAATGATGGGATGAAAGGATGCATGAATGGTAATGTTCATTTCTCTACACTTTTTAACAACTAAATAAGAGGGATTCTAGAAAGCAGCTGGGAGAGAGGGTGACAGACCCCGCTGACACTGGGGAGAGGATATTTGTGAAGTTTTGGCTGCCTGTCCTCTGAACTCTCAAGAGAAGCTCTGCTGGCTGCGTAGGGGAGGTAAGGCAGTAGGGATCAGAGTGGGGGACTGATGGGTAGTAAGGGTGCTTAGTACATCTCAGATATTAAGGCTGCCTGCAGATCTCAGTTAATCTACACAACAGTGCAGTCCAAGTACACACTGTTATTTCCCCCATTTGGTGATTAGACCCAGGGACTTGAATTTCATAGATCAATAGATATCCAAAAAATCAGGGAGGGCGCCCTTATGGGTGTTGCCAAAATTCATTTTCCTAAGTAAGGTCAGTAGGAAAAATTACCATCTACCATCACCATTATCTCACAGAACAAAGGGCATTTTAACAATTAAAAAATGGTAGCGAGGAAATGCCCTCTGAATAAAGGACAGTCCTTGACATTAAAAAAAGGTTAGCTTTAAAAGAAAGCATAGCCTTGTCCTTAATTTTCTTATTTCCCCAGCGATCAAAGAAAATTTTGATATGAAATGGGGTAGGATGAGTTTAGTGAGCCCCTGGGGTGGACTATAGGGAGGTGAACCCAGGAGTACAAAG
>PVJL010006735.1:0-87698 GCA_004026885.1 Lyroderma lyra | reverse complement strand
GGATGAGGATGAGCTTCTGGATGTGGGCTGGGAGCCAGTGCGTTTGTAGCCGATTTCATTGCAATAGACGATGGAGAAGCCAGGCCTTCTCTCCCACCACTGCAGCTTGGCAGCCAGAGGAAAATGTCTACAGTTTCTCAAGAAGCCTAATTGAAGTCTTGGGAAACCCTGGCCTCGTGCACTCATTTTTTTTTTTTTTTCCTCTCATGTTTTTCTGTTTTTTGCTGCAGTTCTGCACACTCTGGTTGAGACTGGCAAGCAAGTGGAATGCATGGCCTTTTGTAACAGATCACAGTAAAACCACAACTGTGGAGCTTCCCAGACCTATCGACTCGCTAAAGAATACTTTGGGGGGTGGGCCCGACTTGAGGCAACAGATTTCAAGTTCATTTTCACTTCTAATCTCCCACTGCGCCTACCTGTGTATCTCTTCTCAGCACCACTCGTTTTCTAGCTTAACACATCTACAACTTACTGAGTTCTGACCTTTTATTTCAGTTTGTTTTCACGGCAATTTTGTGCAGTAGATACTATCACAGCGTCTGTTTTGCACATGGCACCCTGAAGCTTGGAGAGGATAAATAGCTACTGAATGGTAAATGCTTCTCTGTGCAGCCTAGCAGAGGCTGAGGTGAGAACAGAACCAGTAAGGCGGCTCCGTGCTGGGCTGGCCCCACGCACTAGTAATAGGTGTGGGGGGAGATGCTGTTCATCTTGGGGGTCTAGCCCAGAGGTGGTAGAAGCAGCACCCACTTGTTCTTTGTGCGTTCATTCATCTAGTTTTTGAGTGGATTTAGCAGCGTAGAGAGCAGTCCAGAAGGGAGGCAGATGCAAAGTTCAAGGGCAGGTGGTTAGGACCTGACTCAGGGCCGGGCCCGGAGGTGAAGGAGAGGAGGGCACGAGGTGAAATCAGCAATGCGGAGCGATTTCTTGGAGGAGGAGCCGAGAGTGAAAGAGAGGGAGAGGACAAGGAGTCCTGGGGCGCCCTGAGCTGAGAGTGACCGCAGAAGGTGGCAGCACCGGTTTTGAGGACATTGTGATTTCAGTGCTGGGTGTGTTAAGGCTGAGCTATGTGCTGGGCGTCGCTGTCCCCTGGTTTCTCTAGTGATGAGCTGCCGCTCTGTGTTTGCGAGCTGGGAGGCGGCTCCTTGCTCTTCTGCATGCGGGTTCCTCATGTGGTCTGCAGCGAGGGGGATGGGAGGCAGTGTCAATCCTTTTTGGAGAGAAGAGTCACTTGTGCATGGATTAGGATATGAATGACAACAGAGTCCCCGTTGGAGGGAAACATGGACACTGTGACCTAGCTCTTCTGGGTCTTCTCCCTCAGCCCGGACGGGGCCTGAAGGTCCCAGGTCGATCTGATTGACTCCATTCATCCTGGACATCCTGACTCAGGTGTCCCTCTCCCTGGAAGCCCTTCCTGGGGTCGCCGACCAGGGTGATTCCCCCGGTTGAGTGGGTTCATACCTGTCATTTGTATCTCATCCCAGTTACAATTTTACTTGGTGAAATTTTGATTGAGCTTATTAAACTGTGTAGACTGTAAGCCCTATGAAGATAGGGATTATTCTAGTTCTTGCTCACTCTGTATCCCTCGTACCTTCTGGCACTTAGTAGGTGCTCCACCAGCATGACAGTCAGGCAGCCGGGCTCTTGGCCAGGATTCTGGCAGGAGACAGTGGCATGCTCTAAAAAGGAATTGCAAAGAGTCTAAGGAAGGGACTATTTATAAAGGAGTGAAGGGTCCAGGGACCGGTCCAGGGACTAGCCGTGGGAGGAGGCTGTTACTATTTGTTATGCATTAAAATTTGTCACCCAAGAAGATATTTTGAAGTGATAACCCCCAGTTCCTGTGAATGTGATCTTATGAGGAAATAGGGGGTCTTTGCAGATGTAATCAAGTTAAGCTGTGGTCATTAGGGTGGGGCCTCATCCGGTATGACTGGTACCCTAATAAGAAGAGAAGGGGAGACACAGACAGACACACGGAGAAGACAGCCATGCAACCGATGCTGGAGATGGACTTGGAGTGATTCACCAACGCACCAAAGAGCACAAAGATTGTTGGCAATTTCAGAAGCTAGAAGAGGCAAGGCAGGATTCTCCCCTACATGTTTCAGAGGGAGCATGGTATTACCAACACCTCGATGTCGGACTTCCAGACAATATACTTCTATTGTTTTAAGCCATCCAGTTCGTGTTACTTTGTTCCAGCAACCCTAGGACTTGAAAGGACACCACTCCTAAACCTGAAAGGACAAGCAGAGGCCATGAATTTTGTTCGCAGTGATCTATAGCAGAGGGGCCACCTGTCAGGAGCTGCAGACTATGGCCCAGCAGGGAGGGAACTGGGGAATAAATGCCTTGATCTCTCTCCTTCCACTTTCTAATTTCTATTCCCCTGCCTCCCATTAGCCCAAACCTTCTGGTAGCCAGAGAGCAAGGGAGTCAGGAGACGAGGTCTTGTGGAAGTCAGCCTCCTAGGTTCGGGGCGGAGAGACCAAGGGCAGAGCAGTCTGGAGGGCAAGCAGAGTAGATCCCATCCAGTAAGTACGGACAATACTGAATGAATGAACGAACGAAGGGGGAAGGTGGTGGAGACAGAGCTCCAAGTTAATTCGCGTTGCTAGTTTGGAAACAGTGTTGCTGTGGCTCTGCTCTGTTTCCATCCTGAGAAGAGAAGAGAGGAGTCGTGGATCGCTTTTTTTTTTTTTTTTCTTAAACAGTTAGGACTTTTGTGTCTAGCTCTCAGCCCTGCCCTCTGGCTCAGCCCCCAGGTGCTGAGTCTTGTGAAGACTCCCTGTTTGTACAGCCAGCACCTTTGGGCTGGGTTCTATTTTAAGGCTAGAAGTGAGGTAATTTGGTATGGCAACTGAAACACAGCTGTAATTAAGAAGTGCCAGCCTCCAAAGCAGAAAAGTCATCGGCCCTCAAGGGTTGCCAACATAAGTGACTCAGTAGCTCATGCATGTTTGTGCCAGGCCAGGCCGTCCGCCTGCCCTGTGGAGGTCCACGGTGCCCAGAGGGAAAGGACCATTGGAAGACTTCAGCTTCTGTGTCGATGTGCGGCCTCAACCTTCAGTCACTGCCAGCTCTGCTAGCCAGAGTGGTAATTCAGGGGCGTAAAGGTTAGGCCCACCAAGTGACGGCTGAGTGGATAAAATGGGCCAGATGTCCACTCCCGTGGAAATACATTCCAGATCGGCTGCACTGCCAACAGCTCTGAAACTGGATTTCCATGTCACTAAAACATGTGCAATGCAATCAGTTCAGCTGCTTGGCTTTGTATAGACCAATGAGTGTGTCCAGTCCGTTCTGAAGGCAGGTGCCTTGTCTAGAGGCCAGAGAGAAAAAGAGATTGCATTTTTGTTTGACTTGTCTAGCCTGGGATCTTTGTATTTCTCAGATTAAAAGTAACCAATCAAACAATAAAAATGAATTTAAAAAAAGTAACCAATTACACCCTTGCTTCTAGGTTTGTTTGTTGTTTTTATTGTTTTTGTAGCTAAAACAGAGACATATAACCTCTCTATAGATTTAGATGGAATAAATTTTAGTTCTTCCCATCTATCCCTCATGCTTGCAAATGTTATTAATGATGCTGCTCATTTCTCTCAGAGTTATCTCAGTTGTCTTCAGACTGCAAACATTCACCAGAGCCCACGTGTAAGCCACTGTGGGGACAACATAGGTGGTGGCACTACCTTTTGAGGGGCTACTGGTATTTCTTTCTTTAGCAAAAGGAACTGTTGGTTTCTGTAGAGGGAGACCTGGATAGGCACTTCAGGACAGATGTGGAGACTCCTCATTACTAAGCAGAGATAAGGCAGGCAGGAGACCTGCAGAAAAGATGCAAAATAATTGCTATGAGAAGCCTCGTTTGGTATGAAAAGCCCTGGGGAGGAAGTCGTCTGGTTCACACAAGGAGTCCCAGGGTGTTCTGGGAGGGAGGTGCTGGGCATTCACTCTACTGGTCAGGATTTGCAAGGCTATGCTGCTTTAACAAACAAGCCCAAAGGTTTGAAGGCTTCCAACAACAGTAATGGAGGTTTGTTTCTCACTCACGAAGCGTGGTTGTCAGGAGTTGACCATGGCTTTTCTCCACGTTGTCTTCATTCTAGCTAATGGAGCCATTGCCATAGGAAGCACGGCTTGGTCATCACAGCAGAGGGAGAAAGTCATGTAAACTACTCTCTGGTTCTTACAATTTCAGCTCCAAAGTGACACACATCCCACATTTCAATTCCTCCCACATTTAAAGGGCTAAAACCAGTCCCCAGGGCAATTCTTGAATTCAGCAGGGTAGGAATGTATAATTCTCCCATAGGATGGAAAAATGGGGTATTTGATGAACATTAATACACTCTACCACTTGTATTTCACCTTTCTCCTGAGATTCAGAATTAGAGAGATCTGTTGGGGTTGGTAGCAGGCTAGCTCCAACCGTGGCCAGTCATGGGGGTGGGCAACTAGATCACCGAAGTGAAGTTACTAGGAAGTTTGAGATAGATAGATAGATAGATAGATGATCTGATTGAGCCACTTGACTGAGGCAGGAGAGAAGGGGGCAATGATCTGGGTCCATGAGGTGCTTACTGGAGCCCGTCTTGATCCAGTTCTTCTTGGACCAGCTCACCCTGGGAAGTAGCTGGGAGGAGCTCTGACCTTTGGTGCACTTTTCTGGACTGAGCATAGTCACCTTCGTGAGATTCCAGGAGTCACTTTGCCAATCTTGACTACAAACCCAGGGAAGTGAAACCTTACTCTATCTATCGCCCTGCCACTGCTGTTGGCTCACTAGAGAGGACCAAGTAAGATTTGGCTCCATCCCTAAGACTTCTCATTTCCTTTGCATTTTCTTCCTTATTCCCTATCTACATACTAACAAGGACGTAGATACCTTTGGTTATATAAAAGCAAAGGAGTTGGAGCCTTGGAAAATATGAACTGAATTTTCAGCTACTTTCAACTCTGGGACCTGGTTGAACTATGCTGTTTGTATGAGAAACTATAAAGAGGGACATCTCAGTTACATTAAAAAAATACGTCAGAGTTCCTCAAAGAATTATGATCTAGAAGGCAAGACATACAGGTAGGAAAAAACTCATAATCAAGGCAATATTTGGTAAGTGCAGGAGACATTAAATGTGAGAGATAAGTACCCTTCACTATGTCAATCCACTGACATGTTGGGGATGTTTGTTACAGCAGTAGGCCGACCCTGACCGATGCACTGTGCATGTGTGGTGCAGGGAGGTGGAAGTAGACCTCAGAGAGGTGGAAGTGGTGGTGGAGTGATTCCAGAAGGAATTTCTGAGGATGGAAAATCCTCTGGGGTGGGCAGGTTGGCTGCCCTTTGGCCGGATTCCATCGAAGGAGCAGGCATTGCTGAGACTTTATGGAGAAAGTGGTTGGTATCTCTGCAGTTAAATCCCATCGTCTTCCCTGAACTCTTGCCTAGGAGGGATTTGATGACTAGAAGTAAACATACACTGTGAAGCTGTCACTTACAGTAAGTGGTTCTGCTCGGAGCCAGTGGGTGGCTGGGCTGAAAACCCAGGAGAAATCACCAGGGAGGAGTTGGAGTGCCTGCTCCCAGCAGGCTTTGGGAGCACAGGCTAGTTATGCAGAGAATTTCCTGCCTTTGCAATCCTAATGCCAATAACCACAGCTTAGCAAATTCACCTCCTGGCCATTTTTGGTGAATTTTCAAAAAATACCTCAGGCACTCTTTTAGGTTTGTCCTTAAAATCTAAACTCAGTCCAGGACTAGTTCATTTCTGAATCAGCTTTTGATAAACAACGGACAAACTGACAACTAGTGTATTTCCATCAGCTTTCAAAATGGAAGAAATTCTTTTTCTGTATTCTTTTCCTCTTACTTTAGGAATGCTGGAGGAAAGAATTTGTTCTTGAAAGTGTAAGAGGTGGGTGGAGGGTGGAGAGAGGTTAGAAAAATACCTTGGTTTGTGAATGGCGCCAGCTGAACCTTGAGGGCCAGGGGCCGGGATGGGGCTGTCAGAAGCTGATTATGGTGTTGTTTTAAGAAGAGGGTGAGACTGGCTTAGGGAAAGGAGCAGGAAGGAGTCAAGAGCTGATGGGTACCTCCCCTGCCTGCTGTGAGCAGGAGAGGGACCCGAGCTCAGGGACCTCCCTGGGCTCCTTAGGGCCTCAGCGAACAGTGTCCCTCACTATCTTGGATGAGTAAAATGGGTGGGAGGAGCTGGGAGGTTGGAGGCAGGAGGTGTGTGTCTTGATTTGAAGGAACTGGAAAAACAGTGCTATCATGCATCAGCTGGTGCAGACGAGATATTTTGGGGTATCCCCAAAGCGGGGATATAGGACTATGAAGAGTTTGAATAATGACGATTTACTGGCAACATCTGCATCTGGCTGTCCTGTTTCTTTGTGAACCTACGAAGAGTGGAGATCAGTAGAACTCATTAGAAAAAGGAAGAGGTTAAGAGAGGTGTGGAGGAAAGGGGCGATGGAAGGCTGAACCCGGAGTGATGAGAGAAGGCTGAGAGGGAATGGAATGAAATACGTGTTCCCCTGCGGCCCTGCCCGTGGTGTGGGTCCCACCCAGCATTCCGGGGGAGGAGGGGAGGACTCCCCTAGTTGGTTCCCATCTTAGGTTGCATAATATTAATAGTAATTATTCAGGAGTTCAAGCCTTTGTGGTTAATAAATATTTATTGAGTAAAGCTTAAGGCAAAGTTTTTACACGTGTATCATCCAAATGATGGTTCCTAATCTTTTCTTTGCGTGCATGCCCATTCTCTAGTTAAATGAATGCCCGACTTGATGATGGAGTGTGTGTGATTGCAATTAGATGCACAAGGCATGGGGATCCATTAGAGTGAGGATTCACCAAGATAAAAGGAAGAATAAGAATATGTGGTAGGATTTCATTTAGTTTCGTAAACTGCGCCTGAAGCAAGTGCTTTGGACACCTAGGGAATAGTCCCAGTGTGGGCCTTGTTTATCCCCACCAATCTCAAGGGAGAAGCCACGTTTGGTGATAGAAATAAAAAAAAAAAAGTGGTTAATTTGTGGAGTGGGGTGGCTATTGACTGGAACAGAGCATGATGGAACTTTCTGGAATGAGGGTAATGTTTTATATTTTGACCTAGTGCGTGCTGCATGCCTGTGCCTATGTGTGTATGAGTGTGTGTATGTCACTGAGATGTGCATGTAAGGTTTGCTCATTTTACTGAATGTAAATTATGCCAGGAAAAAAGAAAAACCCCAAACCAAAACCCAAACAATGAACACATATAAAATGGGAAATACGTGGTTAACTGACTTGGGAACATTTATTGTTGATAAGCTCAATGAAGCAAATTTAATAATAAGCAATGCTAAATAGAAGTTCCCTTGTCTAGAAGTTTAAGTAACTTGGGTGTGTTACTTAAGTTCTCTGAATTTTAGTTTTTCTTCTATTAAAAAAAATATAGAGGGCTTATTTATTCCCTGCCACAGAATCTGCCACATCAAATGGCACTGATCTCGCCATGGAGAGGACACAAAGACTCCGATGACAGACTTTGATGCTATTTTGCCGGTACAGTGAGCCAGTGACACAGAAATAAATGTAGCTGCCAATGCCGGCCCTGCCCTGGCTCCTTTTTCCAGCCAGCACCACAGGAGCATTGAAAAGACCTTATGTTTAGGCCCAGACGGAGCATCCGTCAGTCCTCCAGGAGCCTTGCTTCCCCTGTGCTCCAGAGCTGCTCTTGTCCTCCAGCCCCTTGACCCTGAGAAGCGCTTTCTGTTCGGTGAATGAGTTTGAAGCCAGAGAGAGAGAGAGAGAGAGAGAGAGAGAGAGCGCACGCACGAACGAGCCTGAGGGTACTTGACTCACTCAGCTCCAGTGCCTAAAATACGAGCATGTGGCCAAGAATCCAAGTCTAACCCTCCCTCAGGGAGACAAACAACAGAGGTCTTTCTTGAGGAAGTGCCAACACTATATAAAGAGATATTAACCCCTTGTCAGCCCAGTCCAACCCAAGGACACAGAGCTGGTTCTGAGCAGGGTCTGTACTGCCCCTACAGTATCTCAGAACACCCCCCACCCCACCCCCCCAAAAGAAAAGCAAGGTGTATGGTTTGGACCTAGTAACTAGAGCAACATCTGAGTCATTTTCTTGCTCCATTCACTCCATCTTTCCTTCTGACACAGAGAGGCAGACGAATTAGGTGGCTTTTGTTTGCCGGTGGGAAAACGTAGGCTTTGAAGATAAAGGCATCCTAACTGAAGGTCCTTGGGCAGAGGTCACTCTGTCCTCCCTGATTTAGACTCAGGATCGATGCAGAAGACCAGTTGATCTCCTTGACCTGGAGCTGGAGTAAGCATCCTTGGCTAAAGCGTTCTCAGGAGCAGCATTCAGTGGCAGCACAAGTATCAGGCCAATAAAGCCGTAGATTCTTAGATAGGAAGGCATTTGGAGGTCAGAGTCACCCATTGGATTTTATAGATGAGAGCACTTAAACCTAGAGGATGAAGTAACTTGCTTAGGATGAAAGCCAATCAATGGGAGTTAAGAACACTAGTAGCTGCGTGTACCCACATTTCTCAGCTAACCAGGTAAAACTTGACCACATCACGTTTGTCCCACTAGACCAGGGTTTCTCAACCTCAGCACTATTCACATTTTGGATCATTTTAAAATTATATAGATAGTCCCAGAATTATCTGGATAATTTCTTGATGTGGGATACTGTCTGATGCATTGTGGAATGTTTAGTGGTATCCCTGGCCTCTACCCACTAGGTGCCAGTAGCACACAACCCAAAATGTCCCCTGAGGGACAAAATGGCCCATGGTTGAGAACCATCGCAATAGAGAGTCAGTTCTTTCAGTTCAACACAGAAAGGTGCATTGCAATGCCCTTATTATTTATAGATCTGTCTCATGCATCAGTCTGCAAATTCTTTGTGGTGACAGACAGTGTCCTATTCACATTAATGTTTCCTGTGCCTTGCTTAGTACCCGGCATGTGAGAGATATGAAATAAATGGTCAAATAAATGGAATGAATGAATGAATGAATGAACAACTGAATGAATGAACCAACTCCCTGGGAGACCCTGAAATGTCAAGTTTCATTCGCTGGAAACCTAGTATTATGACCCACATGACCTTCTATCTGAGGGAAATGGGGCCTCCTGTTCATTTTGGTGATATAAGAACATCCAAACCTGTAGGGAATTTTTATAAAAATTTATTTGAGTCCAACAGAAGATACACCTAGAAGCAAGATCTCAACAGAGTAAGAAAAAATTGCCTCAGAGGACAACAGTTTACAGTTTCTTTTATGCATTTGGATTTAAGGAGGAAACGTAAGAAAGATTACAGGGAGGTGGAAGGGGACAATTAAGATTATGTGCTCTCTTGAGGGTGCTCATGCTTTAAAAGGTGGAGTATAAAAGGGGACATTTCAGGGAGTTCCCTGGTGGTGTAGTGGCTTAAGGCTTCGGTGCTGGTGCTGTCTGCGCTGCGGCCTGGGTTCGATTCCCCGCCGGGGAACTACCCACATACCAAAAAGAAAAAAAAAACAAATAAAAAATAATTGCTAAAACTCCTTTATAATATAATAAATAAATAAATAAATAAATAAATAAAAGGGGACATTTCAAAGGTGTCTTAACCTGGATGCCCAGAAACAATGACAGGGCATGCTTAAGGCAAAGATCTGCCTCTTACTAAGGAAGTTATACGCCTGGCGCATGACTACCCACCATGACCTTCCTGGTTAGGATTTTATGAGATTACCTCTGTGAGGTTACTTTCCATAGAACCCCTTTTTCTGTCCACAATCTACTTTGCCATCCACTGTCATGCCCCACCCCCCATCTTTGCCTTAAGCTCCTTTTCTCCTGCTTGTCATTTTTACAAAACAATAGAAATAGGTACTGTACTGAAGAGATTTTTCTCACTGAAGATAAAGCCAGAATTCTGGTGTGTTGAGCCTCAGACAGTCTCATAGTTAAAGGAAAGAAGGCTCCCAAATGCTGCCATGAGTAGCCATGAGAGCCACAGGAGGACATTGGTTATGGAGTTGTAAAATTTTGACATTGGGAAAGTCATCAGTGAAATATAGAAGGAAAAATCTCTCACAAAATCCTGTCTTACTGTTTTTCTTAATCCCAGAAATTTTCACCAATGTTGTCTTTGGGCAAGTGACTAAACTCTTCTGTGTCTATTTTCCAAACAATAAAATGCTTGAGACGGTAGAGTTCTTTTTTGTAAGAAAAAAGAAAAAGAAAAAATGTTTTTAAAAAGTGCTGTCAGAAGACTGTATACACAAAGGTACAAAATATAGTTCCAGTGAATCCCGCAATTCACTGGAACTTTATATTTTATGGTTTACTTTGGGCTGAACAAAGTGGAAGAGATTGAGAGAGGAAATGCAAGCTATTGGTTAGATAGATCTTTAAGAAGAATTAATTTTTTTAAAAAACAATTGACTTTTCCAAGGATTTTCCTGGTCAATTAATTCAAATGGACAAAATGACTTGAACATAAATGGTGAAAGAGAACACAGTTGAAACAGAAATAAGGACAAAAAAGTATTAAAGACATGGTGGTGAGAGGGAAGAACTATCTTAGAAGGAGGTTTGGGTACAACTGGGTTAATTTTACTTTAAAGGTGAAGTTTGCCAAGCTTTTGAGGTACATCAAGGACTCGCCCATAAAGCCCTCATGTCTGGCCTCATGGAGTTAGAATTCACACGATTGCTTTCCAGCCTAAATTTGGTAGGTGATGATTTCCCAGGGATAATGACTGTAGCTTATGATTGACCAGTCACTCTTGGGGACGTAGGAGATGAACCAGGACCAGTGGGAGAGCCCCAACTCGAATGAAGACTTCCAAACTGGACCTGCGTTCTGGATGGGTGGGAGGGGCTAGGAAGACGAAGTGTCAGGTGCTTCGTGAAGAGTTGGGAAGCAGTTTGTTTCTGGGACTTGGATTGAAAGTAGGAACTGGGGCAGGAGCTGGACTCTGGGTGTCCTGGGACTTGGGCTGGTCTGGGCAGCACCACTGGGAAGGCAATGCTGAACTTTCCTGTGAGCCAGGGGTGCACAGAGTCACAGATTTAGGACAGGAAATGCTTCAGGGATCTAGCATAACCTCCCAATTTTCAGATGGGGCTTGGGGAGATTGGTGATGCAAGCAAGAGGCCTCCCTCACACATTTCACTTTCTCCTCTGGAGAAATGGCTCCCTGTTTTCTGTGAGAGCACAGAACCTATTTACTGGATTTTTAGGGTTCTGCGTGACCGTAGGCAAGCAAGTTGGAAGCAACTAGACATGGAGCATCGCCTTGTGAGATGCTGCACTGAACATGGACCTACATCATTCTACAGTAAACTCTCAGTTAACCGGCACCCATGGGGATTGGTAGATGCCCAGTAAATATAGTATTTCTTTGACTTTTTTGCCGGTTGCTTGAGAGTGCCTGTTGCTTGAGTTCTGGTTAATGGGGAGTCTGCTGTACGTGCTTCTCGTGTGTACCCCCACAAATCCTCATCTGTAGCAAAGAAACTCTGCTGCACTTCAGGGGACCAGTGTGGTGGCCAGAGCCAGCTGTGGGGGAAAAAGGACAGGAGATGTGGGGGGAAGAGACAGGAGAAGTGGGGGGAAGGGACAGGAGATGTGGGGGGAAGGGACAGGAGATGTGGGGGGAAGGGACAGGAGATGTGGGAGGAGGGAGAGATGATGTCATCGGATTGCCAGGGTTAGCACAATAAAAATACAGGATGCTTAGTGAAATTTAAATTCCAGATGAAGAATGAATGATTTTTTAAAGTATGTCTCAAATATTGCAGGAATATACTTAGGTACTAAAAAATGATTCACTGTTCATCTGAAATTCAAATCTAACGTGGCTTCCTGTATTTTATCTGGCAATCCTTTCTTGAGACTCTCAGCAGCAATGAAGCCCAAATCCTTGATGATGATAGGGTGGGGGGCATTGGGCTGCCCCTGTTTCAAACGGAAGGTGGCTGCCCACATCCTCTTCTCTCCTACCTTCCCACCCGCCTGTGGTGTCTAGAAGGGACAGGAAATCCTGATGCCTTTGAGAAGTCCCAGCAGCCAAGGAAGGAGAGAGAAGCTTTCGTAGGTCACCACTGCCAGCCCCCTTTTGTCTTGCTTCAGCAAGAGGAACAACACATTCTTTGAGGATTTGAGGCCTGAAGGAAGCTAGCGCACACTGCAGCAAGTGTCCTGGGGAGATAATGGCTCTGAACCTGCTACAATAAATGGTCTGCTTTGTTCTGGAATAATAACCAGCTGGCAGCATCGTCCAGGCTTCCCGGCAGCTGGATGAGCAGATTCTGATTTCAAAGGAGAAGCCATGACCCAGGGCTGACCAGATTGGGCAGAGGGGGAGGAGGAATTTAGCACGCCAGGCAGTCCCCCCTTAAATGGTGACACAGCCCCTTGTGCAAAGTGGTTCCCCACCCCCGGTCACCACGCCCGAAGGTCTGCCTTTAGTCTCAAGGTGAATGACTTCTTTAAACCCACACACATCCCTGAGAAACACAACCAATGAAGCCATTATCTTTTTAGAACAGATTGTCTTTGGAGTCTTTTTAACTCCACATTTGGCTGAGAGCAGGGTCTTGAGGTTGCTGAATCCTGGGACAGGAAATTCTTGTGGGGACTGAGCGACAGAGGTTGACCCATTGACAGCGAATATGAAATCCCAGAAATTAAGGGTCTGGGTAGTTCAGGAGAATGGGGGTCGGGGGGAGAGGTGGTGGGGTGAAGCTTACCTGCCTCACTCACCACCACCTCTGCTGGGGCTCCCATGAGCGGGAGTGTCCCCAACTTTTTGGATAAATTTGTGTTGAGCGTTGCTGACGTCAGGGCATGTGAGCTCCTGTGCTGCTCCCGGTGTCAGTGGGAACCACTCTGAGCAGGTCTTTTGTCCCCACCTCCCAAGAGCCGGGAGACAGATGGGCACACAGAGGGGGTGCTCTGCCTGGCTCTCGCCGGGGGATTAGGCCGCAGGGAAGACAAAACCCACGGACAGTGGCTTGAACCTTAAGGGGTTGCTTTTTCTTGTGGGACAGCAGCCCAGAGTGGTCAATACAGGCTGACTTAGCACTCAAGCATGTCATCGGAATATAGACAGCCTGTGCCATCCTGCAGTTGACAAGGGCAAGGGGCTAGGAGTCAGTGTTAAGTCAGCTGCTGTGCCCGGAGGAAAATCAGTAGAACATACCAGATCAGACAGAAGTAATGCCCTTGGGAAAGTACTTATGTTCATGTAGGTGCAATATTGTTATGTTACAGAATTACCTGCTTCTGGTTTTGTAAACAAAAAGGGGGCATTATTTGTGCCCAACCCTGTGTTTAAGATAGCCCTGCCATCCTGGGCCTGCCCTGCCGCCTGAGAAGGGCTCTCCATCATGGTGGGTGGTTGAATGTTTCACGTCCCCCCCAGGTATTTGACCCCGTCTAGGTGCCCCCTGTGGCTTCCCCTCTGGGAGGGTATCAGGAACACGGAGGGGTCCAGTCCAGTGGGGTGCCTGGCTCTCGGTCGATTCTGTGGTCCCAAGATGACCTTTCTTTCCTGAGTCTTCCACCCCAAACCTAATGGACACGAGGGCAGTGGCCACAACTCCTGAACCCGCTACACAAAGAAGTCTTACGCCCCTGTCAGTCCAGTTTCATTTTGTCCCTGAAGATGAAAGCCCGGGAGAAGATACAGCGTGTGGCCGGGAGGTCAGAAGGCTTGGACTACCTCGAGTGATACGTGCAATTTTCCATCGAGACTGGGTCGTGCTGTCCTTCTCCCTAAGAAGGCCTGTGAGTCCCGGAGGTTTCCTCCACTCAGTCTTGGCCAACGGACTGAATATTTCTAATTCAGATAACAGAAGAATTTGGACTGCGATCAAGCCAGTTGCACAATTCTCTCTTTGGATGACTAGATGATGGCCTAAATAAAGGTTAGGGGCTCCAGGTCCAGAGCCATGAAATCGTACCCAGACTCGAGCCAGCTGTCCTAGAAATGTGTCCTCTAGGTTTCAAAGGCTAAAGAATGTGCATGCAGGGTGTCCCCTCCATGTGACAAGTTGCCTGGTTTAGTGACAGTAAGAGCTTTGGAATCAGGAGGCCAGCCCTGGTTTCCTGCCTTGTCTAGTGGAGTGGTGCTGTACAAGTGTGTAAACTCTCGCAGACACTAAGGTAGGAATAAAAATCCTAGATTGCCTGTCTCCCAGGGAGGCCATGTATTTCAAACGCTGAGCCATGTTGTACGGCCGGAAGTAAGGGTAGTCCGCCAATCGTGATCACAACCTTGCATGGAGAGGGTTGATTTCATAATCAAGGGCAGCCCATGTGGCAACTCTGCCCCTATCGTCCCTGGCTGAGACAGTGATTTCTAAAGCAGCGCCTTGAACATAGTAGCTGCTAATCTAAGTAAAGGTGACATGAATTAGTCCAACCAGACAAATGGCAAAGGTCCTTTCATCTCTCCTTCAGCTCACCCCAGGACTCGGGATGCTGTGGTCCAGCGGGACTGTTCAGAGGGGTTGTACATCTGAGACATCACACGTCAGTGACTGTGCCCCTGAGTAGGGGCTGGGCACCCATAAGGCCAAGTCTCATTAAACAAACCTCTTCTGCCCCGAAGGACATGAGAACCTGCTTCTGGTGTACACCTGCATTAATACTAGCTCGGATCTTTCTCAGGAACTCTTCTTTGGTACTGGAAAGTATCTTTATTTTCTGGTTAAAAAAAATATTAGTGTAAAAAAATCACTGGCTAGCTCTACAATGATGAAATAAATGAAGGCAAGTGATTCAGGTAAAACACTTGGTGGATGTAGGTACCCTGTGGGGGATGCAAATGGACAGAAAAACCCAATGGCTAATACCCGGATGTGTGAGTAGTTACTGTGTGCCGGACACTCACGAAGTGTGTTTACACGTATTACCACGTTTAATTCTCACAGCGGCCCACCGGGGCAGTACTATGATTGCCCCCACTTTATAGATGAGAAGACTGAAGGGCAGGGTGACCAGGGACCGTGTTCTTACAGCTAGGAAGTAGCCAGACTGGGAATTAAACCCAGACCTGTCTCATTCCAAAGTCCATGCTCTGAACCTCCATGCAATTGTTTACCTCTTCACCTTATTTTCCTGCCCAACTTACGACTTCCAGTCAATCTAAGAGAAAACATATCCCCTCTGCCATCTAACACCCATGTCTCTCTTCTTCTATTGGGGAGTCCTGTGTTAAATTCCATAGAAAGTCTTGCAGGGAATGGAGAATGGGATTTGGTGTTGAGCTCTGGCGCGGTCAGGCCGTGCAGCAATAAGCCGTGTGGCACTCTCCCTGGCAATGATTATGCCCCTGGCACTAAGGGTGCTGCAGGTGCCCCTGGCAGTCCTTGTGGGGGGCAGAGCTTAAAGGGTCTGGGACAGGATGTTCTGCCACCATGTGGCACTCCCTGAAGCTGGCAGGGGTCCTGCCTCACCATGCCAACCCTGTCCCTCTAGCCCCAACCCCACAGGCAATCTTGAGACAGAGCTAAAGTCTCTCTTCTCACTTTCTCCTTCTTTGAAATGGGCTTACTGATGGGAGATCACGGGAGGAAAGGACAAGAACGTGTATTTTGCCAGTCGTCGTAAAAGCTTCAGAATCATGCACGCCTCCTCGCTCCCCCGACCCTGTGGCAGTGCTCCCACAGGAGTCATGTCTCCAGGAAGACTTCCTGAAGACGCAGGCTGGGTTAGGGTGCCCTCCCCCTGTACGCTCTGCTATTAGGGTGACTGGTTCGTGCTTCAGGGCTATTAGTGCATTTATTACTAGTTATTAGTCAGACTCCCCTAGACTTGGGGGCAGGGGCTACATTTCCTGGTATGTAGCAGATACTTGAGTGTGTGTGTTGATCAGAACCGTTAAACTGAGTTGAAAAAAAAAGATCAATACTTATTCCAAAGGGTTTTTGTTGTTGTTGTTTGTGTTTGTTTTTAATACCCAGCTCTTCCACCTCTTAAGTGGAGCCGTTCCTTTGAAAGTTCAGTCATCTTTCGAAGTGTCCTCGCTTCATTCACATCTCTGGGTCATGACTTAGTGTTTCCGGGAATTCCAGAGGAAAAATATCATTTGCTTCTGTAAGCCTTAATGTCCACTGTTCTGATAAAGGATCCCAGCTGTGACAAGGAGATTATTTACTTGAAACTAATGAGCAAAGCTAATTACTCAAGTAGACTTGGGCAGGGACAGAGTGTACCAGAGCAGGCTGCTGGCGAATGTTCCCAACCCTCTGACTTGGCATCTGAGCCAGTGAGCCCACTAGATGTGCCAGTGCCGTTCGGTCTCTGAATCGCCACTTCAATAGCAAACAGACTTTCAGATCATGGCGTGGGGCTCGGGGGTTTGACAGGAGCCAAGAATGAATTTCTGTGGCTTGTTCCTTTTCTCCCTGGTTCCAATTTTTGTAAATTATATATTAAAACAATTAAAGTCTGACTGTTTTGAGGGTGTGGGATTTGGGATCCACCCAGCACTTCCACAAGTTCATTCCTCACGACTCCTACACAGTTCCTCTTTTCTAGAACAGGAAACCTAATTCTTGTCCCTCGCTCACTGATGGCTGTTTCCATGGTTAAGGCTTATCTGCCCTGTCCCAGCTAATGCGACTCAGGCTCACCTGCCAGGAAACCATTGCCACTGGCCCCACCTGACGATGTTCATTCCTCTATTTGGCATAATTCTGAGCTATGCTCGTACCAGACGCCAAATCCCATTATAATGAACTACGTGGGGCATCCACATTCTTTCCTTTTGGTCGAATTTTGTTAAAACTGACCTGAGAGGAGGTAATAGTGATATAGGATGAGAATTAAGTAACATAAAGGGCTTAGTCCAGTGCCTGGCAAGATTTATGTACATATTTTAGACATGTAGTTGCAACATGCACCTTTAGAGCATATTGTGAAACCCAGTCCTGTTGTCTATACCACATGAGAAGAAGAAAAAAAAAGAATGCATAAACCATGGTCTTCGCTTTCAAAGAGTTTGCATTTTAGTGTGGATGACAAGACACGTAGGTGTGACAAGCTAGAAGCAGTCCTGGTGTGATGCAGAGGCTGCAGGGAGAAACAGGCATGGAGAGCAGGCCGCAGGAGTGTTGGAACTTAAAGTGCAGCAGAGACAGCCATGGAGGAGGCGAATTGGAGAAGGCCTAATGGGGAAGGGCAGCCTGAAGGGGTAGGCACGACTTTGCCTACTATTGGAGAAGTCACCTTAGGCGTGAGGAAAGGAATGTGGAGGCCCCGAGATGATTGGTTTGGTATCTAGATGGTGGATATTTCAAGATCGGAGTGAGGGAAACATTAGTTTCCCTTGGAATTACGGAGGGAGGAGTCTTGCCCAGCTTAAGTTGGCAGCAGTCAGAGGTAAGAGTCTTCGTGTTTGAGAGAAATGGGGCTGGGGTGTGCTCTGAAAAATGGCGGGTTTGGCCAAGGTGATGGTTGAGAGAAGAGGTGAAAAAGGCCATGGGAGCTTCGCAATACAAACCACAGAGGCTGTAGCAGGAAGCCCTGGGGCCCAAAAGAGCGAGCACCCATTTCTTTTTTTGTTTTTTGTTTATGCACTGAGTCAGCAAACACATGCTGTGATTTGAATCCTTAAGGACAAGTAAGGAATTGTCATGGAGCTAAGTTCTTGAATTTGTTTTTTAAACTTACAATGGAGAGATTCTTATCCCATACAATTGGTCAAAAAAAAAAAAGAAAGAAAAGCTGAGAAATCAATCTAAAAATAGGACCTGTATCTTTTACACATTTTAGTTTAAACTATAAAATGTACATTCATTTCCTAATATTTTAATGTCAAGTCTAGGCTTTTTCTTTAACCTCGGGTATGCTGTTTGGAATTCTCTATCTTCTCTCTTGCATGATCCACATTCCTAATGGGTTAACAATGGTCACAAATCCTTTTTTATTTCTCTCATTGAGAGATGGAGTCCAATTTTCTTCTACTTGAATCTGGGCTTGTCTTAGCACTTTTCTTGACCAATAGAAAGCTGGACAAGTGACATTCTAGGCCTTGAAACTCTCCGCTGCGGTCTTTGGAATACCTACTCTCTGGGACCTCTGAGCTCCCTGAGGCTCATGGGAGCTGCCATGTAAGGCAGTGGGCTGCCTCGAGTTCCCAAGACTTGAAAGGTCACATATAGGTGTCCCAGAAGACAGTTCCAGCGGAGCTCAGCCTTCCAGTCATCTGCATGAAGGTATAAGACATGAGAGTGACACTGTCTTGGGTCTGCCTTCTCTGATGCCACTTAGAACAGAAAAACTGAATGGCTGAGCCCTGTCTGAATTCCTAACCTGCAAAATTGCAAAATATAATAAAATGGTAGTTGTTTTCAGCCACCAGGTTTTAGGATAATTTGTCATGTGATAGATACCTGGGAACTTTGCTGTAAGTCAAGGTAGGCACATGTTCATAGGACAGGGAAAGACCTGGCCATCAGGTAGTTCACTTCCTGATATGCACAACATAATTCTGAATGTTGTCAGAGACCTCCAGAAATGGACAGAAACTTCTGTGATCCAACAGAAGGTGCCCGAGCCTCTTTATTCAGTTTCACCTTCCCTGCCCTTAAGAGTGAAGGGTGTCCCCTGTTTACCTTCGCTGGATAACCCTGCTGAAAAGTGCCAACAGCCAACTTAGATGTGTGGATGGTCAGCCACATCATCTTGCCCCATAAAGTTGTTCCAAGAATCTGTTCTTCAGTGGTTGGGGTCTGTCTGCCTCCCCCAGGGCTCTGGAGAGTCTCTGAGATCAGGAAGCATTTCCTGATTGTCTGACTTCACTTCCCTTCCTTTTCTTCCACGGGGCCTACAATGGAGAGGCTCCCTCCAGCCCAATGGGGGCTGCAGCCCAGCATAGGGAGAGCTCAGAGCTTCCTACCTGAATGCTAAGTCTTTCAAGGATAATGCCATGACCAGGCCCAGCCCCAGGGACCTGTGACCAGTGTGGCTGTGCAGAGCCCCACACGTAGAGGACCCCCATGCTTTGTTTAATGCCCTGCTGTTACCACCTTGAAATTCAGAGGACTCTGCATTTTCATTTTGCACTGGGCCTTGAAAATTATGTAGTCGATCCTGCCCACGACTCATATTGTGGGGGTTGAGACCAGGAGCCCCGGTTGTTTCATCAGTATAGCCTGTACTATCTCACTGAGAGCCGGTGGGGACATGGGGCCAATGGGGAAGGAAAATGTATACAGAAAAAAAATGAATGCTGTAGTCCTGTTTCCCTTGTTCAAAGAGAAACTGAGGGCTATTAGCATGTTTAAGAGTCTATTTGTACAGCAATTTGAGTGGGGCGGCACCAAATTGGAGTGGGTAGGAGCACTCCGATGACAGGAGCTGGGGGAAAGACTTCTATAGAGAAGGTGCAGAAGCAAAGAAAGGAAATAATTGGGTTGGCTATAGCTTAAAGCCCAGCTGGCTGTTTGTGATTGGTTGTCCTTAGCGTTTTGATTTCATAACTTGGAGTTATTTACAAGCTTAGGTGTTGGTCTGCGTACATAGGCTGCCGTGCATTAGACACCTCAGTCTAATGGTCTCCTTATTTAATTAATTTTGATGCCCTCTCTGACAGACCCCCATCCCTACCCACCACAATTGACAAAATGACCCACCTCTGGTGGGCTGGGCTGGGCCTGAGGGATGCTTGACTAAGATCGGGTTGGGGGCAGACAATACCCTGCACAGCTCTGGCCTTAACCAACAAAACCTCAAACGTGCTGCCTGTCAGCCCTCCTTCACCAGGCACCTGTGAAGCTGAGGAAGCTCCCTTCTCCACCAGCCGCGTTGTCCTGCAAGGGGAGAAACCATGGGGCAGTGAGGAGCAAGAGCGGCGGTAGTTACTGGGTAGACCAGGCACCCGCCGCTTCTGAGAGAGGAAAGCAGTGAGAGGGAGGGCGCCCCTCAGGGGCATGAGAGAGACCCAGGAAGCTGGGGCAGCCTCTCCTGCTCATGTGTGACCCTGCCTGTCTCTGACCAGTGCCCCTTCCTCACGACAAACTGTTCCTCACTTGGAAATCATTTTTAAAACCCTCTCCTGCCAGCTCTCAGCTTGCTCGTTCAGAGGCCTGCTCAGATCCAAACACAGCTGTTTCTTCTTTGTCAACCAGTGTGGTTCAGAAAAGCCAGTGGGCTGGGTCGGAGGTCACCTCACTGGTTTTCCCCCTTTTCTCTCTCTCGATGGTCCTAGAACAGTGATCCTCTAAGTGAGGTTCCGAACAGGCAGTGTCAGGATTACCTGATAGACATGCTCGTTCTCGGACTCCCACCCAGACCCACCCAGAAACTCTGAAGGTGAGGTGAGTAACCTGCATTTTAACAAGCCCTCCGACATGACTCTAATGATCACTGAAATGTGAGAACCACTCTCCTTGAGACTTATGGCAGAAGTAAGGCCCTTGGCCAGCACCCAGAACTTCCAAGTTGAAACCTATGTGATAGAGGGGATGCCATCTTTGCAAAGGAAAGCAATCGCAATTCTTTTATGTCCAGTGTTTCCTCCGCACACACATACACACAAAAATACAGCCGCTACTCACTTAACAACCTACCTGTTTAAGAACTTATGACACAACCAGTCTCTAGCAAGGGGAATCCCCTTTCTCAGCCTTTGTTTTGTTGCCGTAGTTGGTTAGTGTTCACTCCACGAAGCACTTGCAATCACGCAACACTACATATTTTGTTTATAAGTGTGGTGTTGTGTGCTATCTATTGAAAAATCCATACCCTATGGCGCCCCGACACACCACCAGGCATCGCCTTTAAGCTCCTCGCTTATGGACTGATTCGCCTGATGATCTACGGGGTAGGAACTGAACTCAGTTAAGTGAGTTTCCCCTGTACACGTAAAGGGGAAAAATACTTTGCTTCTCATTCCTCTTCTACTTAACATCTGTTACCCATGCTTAGAGCTGTTTGAACAAGAGAAACAGCGTTAGAATAAACTTTGCTTGCCGGGTGTCTGGAAGGCAGGTGCGGCCTGCCACTTTTAATGCAAGCTGAGAACAAACACAGCACACGGAGCCCAAATCAGCCTTCTGCTGCTAGAGACAGAGGTGGAGTTTGTGTTTTGCTGGGATGATACCCCCTAAAGGGCTGCCTTAGGTTGGGACCTTAATTAGAAGCAGCAGTGGCCCTGGGGCCTGCTGAGTTTCTATTTGATGTGATTGCATAAAAGAGCTGAGAGGGAGAACTGGACCTTTTGTTATTTTACACATTCTGGAAATCGTTTCATGAAAGCCCCTTTCGGGTTTCTGAGTTGCTATTACATGCACCAAAGTGATTTTAGAACGATTTATACAGGGCAAACTGTTGGTAGTATCTGGTTTTCCCATGTTTGCCATAGATGATCAGATTCAAATCATGTCATCGCGGCCCCTCCTTGTCTCGCTCCCAGGGGCCCACCCCTCCCCAGACACCTCCCCATTCATTCATTGCTGTTCTTCCTTCCCCTGCACCCTGTGAGTTTCTCTCTTTTCTTCTTGTTTTTTTCTAGAGATGTCCTAGTGTCTAGTATTGGTGTGGAAGCTTGAACGTAAAAAAAAATTAATATAAAAGTGAAAATGCCCATTTGAGATGTGGGTATTTTAACTTCATAATGGCACCCCCGAATTGACCTGATGAATCAGACGAAAGGGTTGCGGAGTTTTTCTTGTGTCTTTATATGTAGACAACGGAGGACATACCACAGGCTGTGAGCTTGCTGAATGAACAATACAAAGCTGGAAAGAGGAGAAGGGTGACTGTCCTTCAGGATATGCCACATGTGTTGTGGAAATGAGTTAGTAGGCCTAGCCCAGTGCAGGTCTTGGTCCAAAGTCCTAACTGTCCACATGACTGCATAGCAGGGTACCCTTACCCGGGTTAACAGGAAACACATAGGCCTGGTGTCTTCTGGCCTATCTAGTGGAGGTGGAGTGGGCTTGCACTGAGAGCCTTGGAGCTGCACTAATTCAACAAAGTCTCTCACTGCTTTCTGTCTTGATTCTGTGGGTTTTTAAATTATGGATTATTATTATCACTTTCAAAACTCACTTAACTCTAAGTCCAAAAGGAAATTTATTGGAAGAATACTGGAGTACCTCGCAGAACCTAGGGCCAAGAACTACAGGCTGAGCATCATGAGTACTGGAACCAGGAAGTGGGTGGGAAGTCACCAACAACCTCGTTGGTTGTTTCATCCTCACTTTTCTCTCATTTGGGGTCACTTGGACTTCGTGTGTTTCTCCATGTTTGATCTAAGATGTCTGACAATTAAGTTCACGAACTTGCCACTATGAGCTTATGTTGGCAGCACTGTACACACAACTCGGTAAGGTGTCATAGCCTTGGTATATTGTATCTCGCAGCTGTGTTTGTGTTGACATGAGGCAGTGTCTTGCTGAGTGGTGTTCATTATTGTTGTTGAGTGTTTTTGTGTTTTGTGGTGAGAATGTCAGAGCTTGAATTAGAGCAATGAACAAACATTACATTTCTTGTTAAAGTTGGCAAGTGTGGAAGTGAAATCATGGGCATGTTAGTCTAAATTTATGGGGATAATGCCATGAAGAAAATGGCAGTGTACACATGGATTTTTCTGAGGGGAGAGAAAGTGTCACTGATGAAGAGAGATCAGGGTGGCTAGTAACAAGCAGAACTGATGAAAACATTGCAAAAATTTGTTGAATTGTGCATCAAAATCATTGATTGACTGTGAGAAGTATAGCAGACCAAGTAAATGTTGATAGAGAAACAGTTAGGAAAATCTTAATGGAAAATCTTGACATGACAAAGGTGTGGGCAAAAATGGTCCTGAAGGAGCTCACCAATGAACAAAAGCAAAGAAATGTTGAAGTTTGCCAAGATCTTTTGAAGACCAAGATGATATTTTGGGCCGTGTTATCACTGGTGATGAAACATGAGTGTACCAATAGGACCCTGAAACAAAGCATCAGAGTACACAATGGAAGTCAGCCAATTCTCCACTACCAAAAAAGTTCCGTCAGTCCAAATCAAGAGTCAAACAATGTTGCTAACCATTTTTGATATCAGAGAGGTTGTTCATTATTAATTGTACCAACTAGATAGTCAACCAAATCTACTACTTGGAAGTGCTGAAAAGGCTGTGTGAAAAAGATGAAATGACCTGAACTTTTTGCCAGCAAGTCGTGGCTCTTGCATCACAACAATACACCAGCTCACGTGGGTCCTGGCTATACAGTTATAGCCAGGACCCAAATAACTGTATTGGAACACCCTCCCTACTCACCTGATATGAACCACAATGATTCTTTTCTTTACCCAAAGATAAAGAAAATATTGAAAGGTTTTGATGATATTCAGGACATCAAGGGTAACAAGATGGCTCTGATGGCCATTCCAGAAAAAGAGTTTCAAAATTGCTTGGAAGGGTGGACTAGGTGCTGGCATCAGTGCATAACTTCCCAAGGGGAGTACTTCGAAGGTGACCATAGTGATATTCAGCAATGAGATATGTAGCACTTTTTCTAGGATGAGTTTGCACACTTTATTGTCAGACCTTATATAATTCTTTTTCTCTGTAGACCAGCTTTTACTTCTTATGACTACCAAATATGGCTACCAAAAAATGGCAGACTTTGCTCCTTCTAGTGGGAGCCTTGAAGCTGTCCCAAATCCCAATAGCTGGCAGAGAAGCTGAGTAGACTAGGTTGGATCAGTTGTGACCTTGTCTGTGGCCACACTGTGTAATACTAACATTCCTGCCATGTTTCATTTCATTATGTGGGTATTTGTTCTGTTAAGAAAAATTATCTCAAATTTGGAAATAAGAGAGAAGTAGAACAGCATGTCCTTTCTGTCAGACTGGAGCACTGTTTAACCACCAGTGGGTCCCTTAATTACCTAGAGGAGCATACCTTTATTTGACTCACTTTTTACTACTGATTAAATGGCTCATACTCTGTAAAGTAGCATGATAATTTATAGATGTTTCTCCAGTAGATATTTAAATGATTTTTATCTGATGAAAAATATAGCCCAACATTATGGTTTTGTTGCGCATAGCACATTAACTAGTTTTGTACCTACCCTAGAAATCTTATTCCAACATCTTTATTTAATGACTGTATAATCTTTGAAACTATATTCCTTAGAATCAGCTCCGCCATCCTGCTGATTTCCTCATAAATAAGTTGAACAAATTCTGACATATGTTTATTTTGTATTTGTGTGAAAGTCATGTTTTTAACTTTTTGAAAATTATATTTTGTTAGTTCTTAGAAAAAGGGAAAGAGGATTGGTACGAAACTTCAAAGGTGTTCTCTGTCTTTATTTTTGGTTCCTGCAAATTTTCTATTTTTGATGGCTTCCACATTTTACCAATGGCCTGGTCTTTTGCTGTTAGTAAATTTTCTCAGGTTTTGTTGGTCTGAAATATATTAATTTCATCCTTGTTTCTGAAAGAAACTATCATTTAATATACATTCTAAGTTGACTATTAGGCCTTTGAAAATATTATTCCACTGTCTTCTGGCTTCATTTGTTGCTGTTGAGAAGCAGAAATCAATCTAATAGCTATTCCATGATAGGTAATTTTTCTTCCCTCTCTGATCACTTTTAAGCTCTTCTTTTCCATTTAGGTTTTCTGTATTTTGACTGTAACAATGTTACATGAATTCTTTTTTATTTGGACTTCTTGAAATACATGTGGCTTCCTGATTCTGAGGATTTGTGTTTTTCATCAATTCTTGGAAAAAATTCAGTTAATATCTCTTCAAATATGACTTCTTCCTATTATTTATATTGTTGAATTCCCAAATTCCAAGTAATTCTATGTTAAACATTCTTAATATATCATTCATGTCATTTAATTTCTATGTTATCATCAATTTTTTTTTCTCTGTGCTATGTTCTGGGTAATTTCTCCAAATCTGTCTTTTAGTATACTAATTCTTTCTTTAGCAGTGGTTAATATTCTCTTATTCCCAATAAACATATGAAAAGGTGTTCAACATCATTGAACATGGCCAATGCAAATAGAAATTATTACACTGCCTTCAGAATGGCTAAAATGGAAAAGAAAGACAATTTCAAGTGTTGATAAGACTGTGTGGTAGTAGTCACACTGCTGGTGGGAGTGTATTTTGATATAACTATTTTTAAAAACAATTGTCACTATTTACTAATGTTGAAGATTTTCATGCCATTTGAGCAGGTTAATTATGCATTAACAGGTATATAATTAACAGAAATAGAGGCGCATATGCTCTAAGAGACTTACAAGATTGTTCATAGTGACATTATTCACAGTGAACTCAAACTGGAAGTAATTCAAATGTCCATTAAGAGTAGAATAATAAATCAATCAATATGCACTCATATAATGGAGAATTATGAGCAATTAAAATGAACAAACTACCTATAAACAATAATGTAGATGCATCTCATAAGCATGATGTTAAGTAAACAACCAGATTCAGAAGAATATATTTTGTATGAGTCAATTTACGAAGAAAAAAAAAAAACCAAAATATTTTGCAAAACTAAAATGTGTTTAAGGGAAAACACATAGAAGTTAAAACCATTAAAAATGGAAAAGATAAACATAAAATTCAGGTTAATGGTTAACTTTGGAGAGAGTGGCATAGTGTAGTGACTGGGAAGGGACTCTCAGGGGTTTTCTGGGGTACAAGTAATATTCTTTTTTTTTTTTTTTTTTTAACCTAGTTGGTGGTTACTTGAGTTTTCATTTTGCAGTACATCATGGAGCTATATGCTGTCTTGTGGAAAATAAAATACTTTGATTTGTAAAAAAGTACAAATACTACATATCTAAATTTATGAAGTGCAGCCAAGGTGGTATTTGGAGGGAATTTTATAGCCTTAAATACTTATATTATGAAATAAGAATGGTTTAAATGAAAGAATTGAACTTGCAATTTAAGAAGTTAGTAAAAGAACATTAAAGCAGCCTAAAGAAAGTAGAATGAAGAAAATGACAAAGATTTGAGAAGAAATTAATGAAGTAGTAAACGAATATGGAATAAAATATAGAATAAAAATGATAATCATATGAAGTATTTGTTTTTTGATGCGACTAATTAAATTGACAAACTTCTGCCAATACTGATAAAGACATTGAGAAGATAGAAATGATCGATATGAGGCATAAAAAAGGGAACATGTAGCAGATACAGTGGAGATACAGAGATAAGAGACTATTATGAACAGATTTAAGCCAATAACACAGAAACTTAGGTGAAATGGACAAATAAATGGGAAAATGTTATCAAAACTGACTTAAAAGTAAAAGAAAAATTAAATAGTTCTACAATCATTGAATCAAATACATTGAATTAATAGTCTAGCATTTTCCCATTAGGAAAATTCCAGGTCTAGGTAGTTTTATAAGTATGTTTCAACAGACTTTAAGAAACAATATTAAAATATTATACCCACCTTACAGAGAATAGGAAAAGAGGAAACACTTCCCAGCTCAGTTTATGAAACTCGTAAAAAATTTCATATCCAAAGCAGATGAGGGCAGTATGAGAAAGGAAGATAATAGGCTGATTTTCCTCATGAATATAGATACAAATATCCTAAAGAAAATATTAGTAAACTTAAGAACAGTATATAAAGAGACAACAAATCATGACTACAATGGAATGAGGGTTTTTCCCAGAAATGTAAGACTGATATAATTTGCCACATTCTCAGATTAAATGAGAACCTTCACATGCCATTCTCTAAATAAAAACAAAAAAACTGCTTGATAAAATCCAACATCACTTTATAATATAGACTTAGCAAACCAAGAACAGAAGAAAACTTTCTGAACCTTATAAAGGACATCTATATACAAAAAACATCTTACAGCAAATGCTATACTTAATGATGAAGTAGAAAAAGCAGAGCCTTTAGCAAGCAGGAATAACACAAGGATTCCTGTTTTCACCAGTTTCTAGGCAGTACAATAATGCAGAAAAAAAAAAAAGATTTATAAGATACAAGGATTAGAAAGGAAGAAACAAAACTGTTGTTATTCATAGATAATCTGATTGTTTCCACAGAATCACAGGCAACTTCTTAGAATTAGAAGAGAGCCTAGTGAGGTTGCCCACTATAAACCCAATATAAACAAGTCAATCGCATTTTTATATACCAGTAACATTTGGAAAATTTAATTAGATAAAGGTATCATTTAAAATAGCAATAAAATATAAGGAAATGATATCCATTTTTCCGAATTGGAGCTTGAGGTTTAAAGTATTTCTAATAAAAATACCAACATGGTTTTTCATGGAAGTCAGCAAGCTGATTCTAATAGTTACGTGGAAGGGTGGAAGTCCAAGACAGACTAGAAGAAAATGGACACAGGGGAGGGATTTGCCCTGCTGGTTATCACGCCGTATTATAAAGCCATCATAGTTATGTCAGCGAGGTATTAGCATAGTGACAGGAAAACAGACCACTGGGAAAAAAAAGCAAAGGTCCAGACACAGACAGAAGCATATTTGGAAATGATAAAATGACACAAGTGGCACTACAGACAAGTGAGGGAATGCTAGAGGGTTCAATAATTGTTCACATGGAAAATCAATGAAATTAGAGCCCTGTCATTCCACATGAAAAAAAAATCAAGTCTGGATTGACTGAGGACTCAAAGGGAAAAGGCAATACTTGAAGTCTTTTAGAAAAATAAAACACAGACCATCTTTAAGATTTTAGGGCAGGGAAGGATTTTTTAAACATTACACAGAAGTACAAGCCATCAAGGACAAGACTGATTATTCTGCTACCTTAATTAAAAACTATTATGACACTCTAGAAAAAGAGGTAAAAATAAAAGCTCCAAACAGGGAGAAGACATTGCTAACACATATCACAATGGCCCCAGAAATTCCATTCTGTACCTTCTAGAGAAATTCTTCCATATGAGGATTGGTAGAAATGCACGAGAATTTTCATTTAAAAAAAAGAGAATTTTTTATAGCAGAACTGTTGCTAATGACAAAAACACTGGAAACAACATAAATATCCACCCAGGAGAAAATGAGTATATAAATTGTGCCACACACAGTAAAAAATAAATGACAGCTCATGCCTTAACCTGGAAAAAAAAATTCCCAGCGACAATGTTAAGTGAAAGGAACCATTCACAGATGAACACATACCCAATGACTCTATCTATGTAATGTTTGCAAACATGAAAAAAATTGAACAAGGTTTTATTCAGGGATATGTATATACACTGAGGTATTTTTGAGGTAAGCCTTATAATAGGTGCATTCTACAGGCTGGGCTACTGGCAGCCTCCTATTTTGGCCAGCGGACCCTCACCTGCTGCTCTGGGGCCTGTGTTTCTTGCTATATACCTAGGTCATTTTCAATACTAACCCCATGAAGACCAGTCCGGCTGTGTGAATACTACCATCCAGCCAGAGGTGGCCAGTTAACGCTCTTTCTCTTTATTCTCAGTCCACTGCTGGGCTCAGGGATTGAGCCAGGCCTGTTTCAAGCATGGAAATGTAGGGATTCCTAAATTCCAAGTAAGATGTCTTGATGTGAATTTAGTCTTGGTCAAACCCATCACCCTGTTTCCAGGATTCTTTTATCTTGCATCTATTCATACATCCTTCTGCCATGACACTATTTTTTTGTTTAAAAAGCTAGGACGTGATCTGAGAGGTACACCAGGTGATATTTGGGTGTAGCCAAAGTGAAACTCAGAAAACCTGGTCCTGCCCGTGTGTAGCCACTGAGACAGTTTCTGGCAATGTCACGTCCGGGCAGGGATCCCATGACCCACGGTGGGCTGCAGCTGCTCCTATTTCCTACTGATGGGCTCATGCATCTGCCCCTCTTCTCTCCTTGGCAAGGCAATTGAGTGGTGGGATAGTGAAGGGGAGGAAGGCAGGTGACAAGGGAAGAAGGGAGGGGAGGGCACCCGGGCAGGCCTGGAAATGAAGCTCTCCAGTGGCTGATCCAGGACTCCTTTTGTAACACACCAAGCCCTGTCCCGGCAAGTCCCCAGACAGACCCACCATTCATTTGGACAGTGCATTTGTCCTTGCAGAAAAGAACCATCAGCTAGCAGCTCTTGGAACTCAGGCTAAGGAATACGGCCCAATGGGCAAGCCCTTCTTCGCCCACTGACGCCAGTGGCTGTCCAGAGGTGACATCAGGAGCCTAAAAATAGCCTCAGCCTTAACCCCACCCTTCCTGGGCCTGCGCTTTCCAGGGACTGCCCGTGTTGACTTGGTCTGGGACTGGAAGGGTATTTCTGGAAGAAAGATATTTCTAACCTGAGCTGCTTTTTCCTTCCAAGTAAGGCAACTCGAAAACACTTCTCTTCAATGAAACATTCAGTACAAAAAGTTGGGATTTCTATGAAGTCTGAACACCTGATTCAAAGCTGAACTTAGTCAGAGGTCAAGAGACACACAGATACACACAGAATTCCGTGAGAGCTGAAAGCTAAAAGTGGGCCCACCTGCAAATTGCTGGGCAGAGCCACCCGGGAGCAGCTCATTCAGAGCTTGTGCAATAAATCTGACAGTCGTTAAACTTGATGGCACTTTGAGTTCACAAAGAGTGAGCCCAAAATAACAGTCAACCTTTAAATCTTTTCTGAGTTTATAGGCAATGGGCTTACAAATCATATAACATAGAAGTGATCACTTAGTTAAAATATGGAAACATGTACAGCAGGTCCTTGAGTATTGTCATTTTGTTCAAGGTCATTTTGTTTCAAGGTTGGTGAGAAGCCCTAGAACTTCACTCTTATTTATATCAATTAGCCTGTGGTCAAATTGGTTTCATTGTGTTAATATGTCCTTTTGCTTCCTATTGCCATCTCCACCTGTTTGGTTTTTTGGGCATGGCTCTTGCTTTACCTGTTCAATCTTATTATTTTTTTGTGGTTACTCATTGTGCCCTTGCCTTTCTAGTCAAGAGGAATTTGATCCCACTATCCCTCTTGTCCCAACTCTGGGACTGATGGCTCTTTCTCCTTCTCCCTCCCTGTATTCTGACTGCCATTCTCATAATTTGGGTGTTAGGACTCAATTTTGTGCTCCCCTTCTAGTTCATAAGCCAGCATTCTCAGGGGGAGGTGTAGGGAAAGGGGAGAGAAGGTGGTGGGGAAAGAGAGGGGCTCACTTCCACTGCTGTGATTGGCTTGTCTTAGCCACCCCGCCATTTGCCTCTGTCTCCTGTTTTCCCCTCCTGTCCAGCAATCCAGGTCTTGAACCTCCTTTCTCTGAGGCTCAGCTTGCCATTGGGACCTTCCCCAGAACACCTCATTCCCTTCTCTTCTGAGCTTCTTCAACCACTGTGGGCACCATTTCTGTGACACAGGTACTTTATGGAGAAGCATGTAGTGCACCGTTCCCCTGTGGTAATGCCCACTGTCCATGGGAAGTTAAAATGATCCAATTCAAGATTCACTACCAGAGATGGAATCAATCATATGGGTAGTTCGTATCTCTGGGCATTTCCTCCTGGACTTTCTAACTGATGGTAGAAAGAAAGGCGTCAACTCCATCTCCTAACCATGGGTAGGTCAAATTTCCCCTCTTTGACCTTACCATTCGTTTATCGAATCTCTGCTATGTGCTAGGTGATACATTTTAGCCTTTGGGAATTCTGATGAATAAAACGCAGCTCCTGGCTTCAGAGAGCTTACTGTGTGGGAGAAAATAGCCGTGGAGTAAGACAATCGTAGTGTGGTGCTATGAGTGCTTTGATAAAAGACAGGCACTGGGCACTGATGAAGAAATAATGATGGACACTCAATGTAGTAGGAAAGTCAGAGGAGGCTTCCTGCAGGAGGTGACACCTAACTGTGTCTTGAAGAATCACTATGACTTGGGCAGACAAAAGAGTACAGTGGAATGGGGTAGACGGTGACCCCAGGCAGATGGGGGAGCTCTGTTTCCTTCCTGCCCCTCCCTAGATCTCTCCTGTGTGCCTGCGATCTTGGGACACCTGCCTGGAATATAGGAACTATTACAGCAGGAGCTTAACTGCTCAGAAAGAGAGCAAATTCTCTTCCCCAAGCAAGCTCTTGCTTAGCACCCAAGTCTAGTGAGTAGATAGGTCATCAGTGGGTAAGGATGCAGGGCCCCCACTTCTCCAAGTCAAGACATCATGTTGCTCCAAAGACTTAAATAGCCACAGTTCTGAATGGAAAACAAGTAACTTACACATCTGTTTATGTCTGTGATATCTAAGACACGAGAACTTTCCATCACATATCTAACAGTAAGCTAGCAAGTGGTGGAGCAGCAAATACTGCTTCTGAGAGAAGCACCATCATGTTTAAAAGTACAAATTATGGATAAGTGGTGGGAGGTGTCAGAGGCATGTAGGCTTTTTATTCTCTTGTGTTCTTTCTCCGAAAGTAATTTTTATCTTAAAATATGACTGCAAATTATTTAGTTGTATCTCCATAATGAGTATTGAGTTTGCATAAAGTCATTAAAATTTACTCTATGGTTTGGGAGATAAGCTTTAGTTTCCCAAAGAAAGATGGTCTTGGGCCAGGCTATCTATTTTTACATGTTTTTTTGAATTTTTTATTTCTTATTACTACTGTTTTGGTTTTTTTTTTTTTTTTCAATCCCAGGATGGTTGGGGTAGGACCGAAAGCAAGGAATGTGAGCTGATGTGGAGTGGCGTGCCCTCAGAGTGGCCCCCTATGCCACGTGCAGAGAGTAGCCTAATTTATGTTTATGAAAGGATGTTTTGTTAAGAGTGGCTTTAACACCTGGTGCAAAGCAAGGGAAATACTATTTAATCTCTTTGTTCAGCATATTCTTGTAAAAAAATTATCATTTTCTTTTTAAAATAGGTAATAACTTTACATAGTTCAAAAATGAACACTATACATAGATAACAGTGAAATGGCTCCTTTCCAAATCTGTCCCCAACTGCCCCTCTCCCAAGTTTCTATTCCTCTAGCACACATTCAGTAGGAGTCAGTTTCTTCAGGTATCCTTTAAGTATTATTAAAGCAGTACCAACAAGTATGAGTATCGTCTTCGTCTCCTAACTTTAAGAAAACAAAGAACGGTGTTCCCTGTATTCTGTACCTTATTTTTTCCTCTTAATATCTTGTCTTGGAGAACTTTCCATATCATTTCTCTAAGAATTTCCTCAGTCTGTTTTTGGAGCCATGTCGTATCCCATTTTGTGACTGTATCATGCTTTATTTAACTGGTTTCTTATTCATGTATATCTAGGTTGAGTTCGAACTTTTGAAATTGCATATAATGCTTCAATAAAGAGTTTTATATGTAGGTCATTTTGCATATGTAAATGGTTAACTGTCAGATAAGTCCCTGGAAGTGGAATTGTTGGGCCTGAGGGAACATGCCTTTGTGATTTAATAGATAGTGCCACATGGCTTCCAAACAGATTGTATCAGCTCACACCCCCACTAGTCACAAAGAGGGGTCCTGTTTCCTGTGTGGGCTTCCCGCCGCTTTAAACATTTATATTCTTGCCAATTGGTTAAGTAGGAAGATGGTGTCCCAGTGGCTTGAATTTGCATCTTTTACAATGAGTGAGGTAGAGCATTTGTATTTCCTGTTCTCTGGGCTATCCTTGCCCAGTTTGCTCGGAGCCACTCATCTTTTCTCTTGTTAGTTTGTACGTGGGTAGCTCCCTGGCTGGGAATCGAACCCAGGCCGCAGCACTGACAGTGCCGAAGCCTTAAGCCGCTACACCACCAGGGAACCCCCCTCTTGTCAGTTTGTAAGAGCTTTTGGGATGTGAGCTGCAAATGTTTTTCTATTTGTCATTTGTCTTTTTTTTTTTTTTTTTTTTTTTTTTTTTTTTTTTTTTTTTTTTTTTTTGGCCATTGTATTTGAATTTCTGATCTGTTTGAAAATTATCCTGGTGTATGGCATAAGGTATGGCTTATAAACTTTTTCCACATGGACTACCCAGTTGTAATAGCATTTTTTATTTATAAGTCCATGTTTTTCTCACTGATTTCCCAAATTTCTTTTGAACCAAATTTCTTTATGTACTTGAGAATATTTCTGGACTTCTTATTGTTACATTAGTCTGTCTTCATACTTATACACTGGTACTACACAATTTAAAATTTTGAGACTTGAGGAGGGAGGGGGTAGGAGATGAGGGAGGGGGAGTACGGTGATGGAAAGAGAACTGACTTTGGGTGGTGAACACACAATGCAACACACAGATGATGCCCTCCAGAATTGTACACCTGGAACCTATGTAATTTTTACTAACTACTGTGACCCCAATAAGTTTAACAAAAAAATGTTGAGGCTTAATAGTATGTGTGATATCACATACTATTCACAATTAATATCACAATTAAGATTGCTCTTGCTTTTCCTACTTTTTAAATTTTTTACTGAAGACTTGAGAATCATTTTGTCTAGCTCCAAAAAACAACAACAGTATTTATATTGGAATGATGTTAAATTTATGAATTTGTTTAGAGAATATTGACACATCACTACACCACATGTCTTTCTATTTGTTCAAGTATCCTCTTCTTTCCTTCAGAACTGTGTTTAATTTTTCTTCCTATACGCCCTAAACTTTTCCAGTTAAGTTTATTTCATCTTTTGCTTCTCTCTGGTTTCTATTGCAAATGAAGGGGGGCGTGTTTATGTCTTCTGATTATTGTTTGTTTATTAATTTTGTATCCTGTTACCTTACTAAATACTCATATTTTAGTGATAGTTTTTCTGTCATTTTTTCTCAAGTTGTCTGGTATATTATAGAATCCACAAATAATGCTGCTTTATTTATTTATTTTCAATTGTTATATCTTTAACTACTTTCTCTTATCTTGTTCTAGGAAAGTTAATGGAATGGCTGTTCAGTGATATACATGCGAAGCAAGTTCACTGTTATAGAGACACTTTGGGCACATTTACATCCAGCACAAGATTCTCCAGGGAGGGGATGGAATGAGACTCCAATCCCTTCTTTAGAAAATTTAGGTGGGAATGTAAATTGGCACAGGCACAATGGAAAACAGTATAGAGGCTGCTCAAAGATTAAAAATAGAACTACGTTATGATCCAGCAATTCCACTTCTGGGTATTTATCCAAAGGAAATAAAATCACTGTCCCAAAGAGATATCTGTGCCCTATGTTCATTGCAGCGTTATTTCCAATAGCCAAGACATGAAAACAGCACTGATGGATAACTGGATAAAGAAATTGGGATCTATCCAGTAGACCCTCTGTTAACCAGAACTCAAGCAACTGACAAAGCTGGTTGCTTGAGAGTGCCTGATGCTTGAATTTCAGTTAATGGGGAGTCCGCTTACATTTATCCAGCATCCACCAATCCCTATCGTTACGAGTTAACTGAGGGTCTACTGGATAGAGTATATATATATATATAGAGTATATATATATATTCATATGTACATACCCACACATGTATGTATATACTCATATACTCATATATAATTCATATCTATTTGAATTCCATATATATGTGTGTGGTGTGTGTGTGTGCGTGTGTGTGTGTGCATGTGTGTGTGTGTGTTTGTGTGTGTGTGTGTGTGTGTATGTATTGAGTTTACTCCAGCTATTTCTGGAAAGTATCCAGCCATGTAACCATTTTCATTATATTGACAATGGCTGGATATTTTTTGGACAGCCCTTGTGTACATACGTACATACATACATATACATATATATTCTCAGAACTTGAGACTATAACTGGGAGTTTCTACCTTTGACCGATATCTCCCCATTTCCCCCACCCCTACCTCCTGGGAACCACCACTTTACTTTCTGTTGCTCTGAGTTTGGCTTTTTTAGATTCTACCTATAAGTGATATCAAACAGTATTTGTTTTACTCTGTCTCAACTTATTTCTCTTAGAATAATGTCCTCAAGATTCATTCAAGTTATAACAAATGACAGGATTGCATTGCATATTATTTCTTATGGCTGAGTAATATTTGTGTGTACATGTGTATAAATATATATACATATATTATATATATATATATATATATATTTTTTTTTTTTTCTTTATCCATTCATCTGTTTATCCATTCATCTGTAGATGAACACTTAGTTGTTTCCATACCTTGGCCATTGTGAATAATAAACATGGGGGTGCAGGTATCTCTTCAAGACCCTGTTTTTGTTTCCTCTGGATATATAGTCAGAAGAGGATTTGCTGGGTCATATGGTAGTTCTGTTTTGAGTTTTTTGAGGAACCTCCCTACTGTTTTCCTTAGTGGCCACACCAGTTTATATCCCATCAACAGTGCAGGAGGGGTGCCTTTTGTCCTCACCTTTGCCAACACTTATTGTCCCTTGTCTTTTTGATGACAGCCACATGGGCCAATTCTAGAGAAGACTGCCCCTAGGGACACATATGCATCCACAACGGTGTTAAGCTTCACATGGTTGAATTGCATCCTATTGATGGCAGTGAATCTAGAGATGGTTTATTAGTTTAGGTCAGTGGTTATTTGGAATCTGATGCCTTAAGCAGGGGAGTTTATGTGCCTAGCTGCTATGTGGCAAGAGGAGGCAGCACTGCCCTCTGATCTGCAGAAGGAACCCTAAGATTTTGTGGAATATTTTTTTCAAGGGAATTTCTGGAGATAGGTCTTGGCTTCTTAACTAACATGGGCAGCTGAGGACTTAGAAGCTTTCTGAAATGTGGCTTCCTTTTGCATCCCAGGCTACAACAGTTCCCTCTTGCCCTTTCTTCCACATGTGTCTCTCTAGGCACTGCGTTCTCAGTTGCATTAAGGAGCCAATGTAGTAGACCCCAAGATACGCAGTGGTGAAAGCTTCTGATATTTCAAACACTTTATTTCTCAAGAGGATGAGGATCTTGGTTGCCAAACCACCGGAACTGGCTGGAAACTCTTGTAGGAGAAGCCCTCTCAAACAGGAGACACGCAATTCCTGATTCTCAGCCAGAATCTGGTGTCCAGTGTGTGAGCATGAAAGGAACTGCAAGACTTGGTCAAGAGTCTTCGGTTTTGGCCACACATCAGAATTTCAAGAGCTTGTGGTACATTTCCAAGTCTCCATGGCTCAAGCCTCTTCCCCCAGAAATCCTGATTCAGTGGGGCTGGGTTGGGGCCCAGTGAGTGACTCATACGTCCAGCTCAGGTTAGAAGCCACCCATCTGGGCTTATCCCAACATAGTTACTAGGGAGCTGGGAGACTTTTGACAAATCACTTTACTTCTCTGGGCTGCAGCGTCTTCATCGTCTCTCAAATAAGAATGATTGGAGGTCTCCACCTGGTTGCACACTAGTAACTCTCATGGAGCTTTAGAAGTACGATTCCTGAGTCCCACCCAAACTCACTGAGTTGGAATCTTTGGGACCAGGGCCAAGGAGCCTGTATTTTTTAAACCATAAAATACATGACATACATTTTTACTGTTTTGATTATTTTTAATTGTATAGTTCAGTAGGGCTAGGTATGAATGTTCACATTGTTGTGCAACCTATCTCCGGAGCTTTTTCACTTGCAGAGCTGAAACTCTGTACCCATTAAACCACAACACCCCATTCTCTTCTCCCCACGGCCCCTGGCAACCACTAATCTCCTTTCTGTCTTTATGAATTTGACTACTCTAGGTACCTCATAATAACTGGATTCATAAGTATTTGTCTGTTTCTGACAGGCTTATTTCACTTAGCATGAGGTTCTCAAGGTTCATCCATGCTGTAACAAACTGCAGAATGTCCTTCCTTTTCAAGGCTGAGGAATACTCCATTGTGTGTATGTACCAGTTTTCTTGTGCATCCATCTGCTCACAGACACTTGGATTGCTTCCACATTTTGGCTATTGCGAGTAATGTTGCTATGAACTTCGGGGTATAAATATTTTTTTCAGATCTTGCTTTCAATTTTCCTAGGCATATACTCAAAAGAGGAATTGCTGGGTCACGTGGTAATTCTATTTTTAATTTCTTAGGGAACCGCCATACTGTTTTTCACAGCCACACTACCATTTTATGTTCCCACTAATAGTGCACTAGGATTCCAAATTCCCCACATCCTCACTAATCCTGATAAGTGGGAGGAGCCTATGTTTTTAAGAAACTCCCTGGGAGATTCTGGTACAGTCACTGGGTAAGGACCATTGGACTTAGTGGTGACCTGAGACCCTGATTGGTGCCTGAAAGTGCCCGAATTCATGAACAATATGAACTTAAATGACTAAACTCACGTGGAGCATCAGCCATTGTTGTGATTTGCCTAGCTAGATGCTATGTCAGTTTGAGTTTACTCCAGCTATTTTAGGTATGAGCACTATTTCTCCCTATGTTGACTTCAAACTGCTGAGATCAGTGCTTGGCATATGACAGATGTCTCAGTGACTGAATGAATAAATTAAGTCCTTAAGGCAGAGAACCTTCTCTGCCTTCTGTTTGTTATGAACCTGTCACTGCCCAGCAAAAGTGCTTATAACATGGTAGATACTAGTACGCGTGTGTGGAATAGACACATACCTATCATTTTTGCCGGTACAGAAGTTGGCACATAGAGGTGGCTGAGTGCATTGTGGATCCCAGGTTCACACTGCTTGGGTATTTTTCCTTTTATGAGTGTCTCGGTCAAGGCAAAGCTTCTGTACACAGCAACGAAGTGCACGGTGTCTATAAGACGCACCTAGATGAGTCTGTGCTTTTTTTCTTACTATGCATGGGAGCTCTCAGGGCTAGGAAGCTGTTGACAGGCTAGAAAGAGGGGTGCCCTGGAGCAGAATTCATCCTCTGAGGAGCCTCCCCTCCAGGGTGACCTGCCCCGCCCTGTAGGGTTGCTGCTGCCAGCATTGCTTGCCATTGCCTCGTGGGAGCTGGAGCCCTCCTGTCCCACCCAGAGAAGCAGGCGGGGAGACTGTTCTTTGTCTCTGGAAGGTGGAGCAGGGTGTAACACTTAGCTCTTCGATGCCTCGAAGATCACAGCCTAGTGGATGAATCTGGGGCTGTGTCCTGTGAGACCCACAGTCTGAAGTCCTTCCGGTCTAGACTTTGGTCTGGACTACAGTCATGAAGAAAGCAGTCACGCAGCCTCCTCACCACCGTGGCCTTCATCAATGGTGCTCCCCAGAAGGGGCGGGGCGTCAGTCTCACCACAGTCTGTTCCTGCGTCTTGGATGCTCCCATCATACAAATTAGATCTCCCCTTGTAGTAGATAGCCTTAGAGTTTACAAATCATATTTACAAACCATGTCATATTTAATCACACACAAGGGGGTGTTTATTAGCTTTGCAGGGTGGTGAAATACAAAAGCATATTTCTTTAACAGCCTTGGCCAGAAGCATTTTGTCATCTGTTCCTTCAACTCACTAATTGCTGGCTCTGTTCTTTCTGCCTTTCACCTCCCCTCTTTGGCATAGAGTATTTATTAGGACAGCAGACTCTTCTGGCCTCCCTGACCCTGACTTTTGTCTTAGAAGTTGGCAACGGCTGAACTAGCGAATTGATTTTAAAACTAGGATGCATCTAGGAGAAGGTCATTAGAGAAGAATGTGTGGATCTGCAAAATGAACAGCAATGCATGCACAACAGTAACTGACATCTATATAGTGTTCACTCAGAGCTGGCTGTTGGAAGCCTCTTCCATCTCACAGAGGAGACAATGGAGCCCAGAGAGGGTGGGTGACTCACCCATGACCACACAGCAGGTTGTAACAGATTTCTGTTCTTTTTATCTTGGTCTAGGGCTCCTCTCATTGCTCTGCTGCCTTCTCAGATGTCTTCGTAAGGCTCCTTTATCCTCTATCCCCTACTCCATGCTCCCAGGACTTACAAAAAAAAAAATGGAGGCTAAATTCCCATACCATAAAATTAATGTGTATATTTAAATGGGTACAACTCAGTGGCATTCAGAACATTCACAATGTTGTGCAACCATCACTTCTATCTAGTTCCAGAACATTCTCCTCATCCCAAAAGAAAACCCTGTACCCATTAAACAATCACTTCCCCTGTCCCTGGCAACCACTAACTTGCTTTCTGTCTCTATGGATTTGCCTATTCTGGACATTTCATATAAATGGAATCATGCAATATGTCGCCTTTTGTTTCTGGTTTCTGTCACTTAGCATAATGTTTTCAAAGTTCATCCATGTTGAGCATGTGTCAGTACTTCATTCTTTTTCATAGCTGAACGATACTCCATTGTGTGGAGCTACCACCTTGTGTTTGTCAATTCATCTGTTGGTGGGCATTTGCTTCCATTTTATTGTGTATTGTGAATAGTGTTGCTAGGGACATTTGTGTACAAGTACATATTTGAATACCTGTTTTCAATGCTTTTGGGTGGAATTGCTGGGTCAAATGGTAATTCTATGTTTTAATTTTTGAGCACAGCAAGTCTCTCCTTACTCTGAAAAGTCTGGGACACGTGGTGGCATTGGAAGGGCTGAGCCCTGCCTCCATTCTCAACTAGAACCAGTCCTTTGGCCTCTTTGCCTTCAGGGGTGGCAGGAAAAGTGACTGGGCTAGGGAAGAAAGCCAAGACACTGTGTTAGGTTGCTCAGGCTGACATAGCAAAGCAGCACCGACTGGGTGGCTTACACAACAGAAATTCGCTTTCTCACAATTCTTGAGGCTGCAAGTCTGAGACCAAGGTGTTGGCAGGGTTGTTTTCTCCTGGCGTGTAGATGGCGTCTTCTCCCTCAGTCTTTATGGTCTTCCCTCTGTGTTTGTGTCCTCATCTCCTCTTCTTCTAAGGACACAGTCACATTGGGTTAAGGCCCACTCATTGGACCTCATTTGACCTTAATGTTCTTTAAAGGCACTATCTTCAAAAATCATCACATTCTGAGGTACTGGGGTTAGGGCTTGAATGCAGAAATTTTGGGGGAGACACAATTTAGCCTATAACAGCTGCTGTGAGGCTTGTCAACAGTATTTTGAGCATGAAATCTAGTTTCAGCCCTGCCAGTTAATAGGTATATAAACATGGGTGAGGGACATAACCTTTTTAAACCTTTGTTTTCTCAGATGTACAAGGAAGGGAGTAATACCAGTCTTGAAAATCAGTAAACATGAGGTAAAGTATGGAAACATTTCTAGAACTGTGTTTGGCACAAAGTCAGTGCTAATGACTTGTATTTTTGTTCCTTCACTTCTCTAGTACTTTCTACATCTTATTTTCCTCAGCAAATACATTTGAAACATGGATCCTTCCCATTTGGCAAAAAAAGTGAGATGACGGCCTTAATAAGTCTCTTTGATTACACTGGGGCATAGTTGCCAGCCCAATTTAAAGCATTTTTGTATGTTAAGAGATAGAGTATGTCATAAGAGTCCATTCTGGTGTGAAATGTAGGTAGTCTATAAAAATGACCCTTGTAAGTTCTGCTTTGAGAGCTGAACTCCATATTTGAGGAAAAGTTAAAAGCGAAATCGGTCTGCCCCCACATCAGCTCCTTTCCCACTTTGGCCGCCATGCTCCCCACCCTTCCCCTGAATGCCTCTTGGTTAGCATGCTAACCAGTAGCTCTCCCAGCTTCAAGCTCTCTGCCTTCCAAGCCAAACTGCCCACAGTTGAATCTTCCCAAAATATAGTTCTTACCGCATCATTTTCCCACACAAAAACTTTATTAGCTTCCCTATGACAAAATCTAAACTCCTTGTCATTTTACACAAGGTCCCTGCTTGCACGTCCAGCCTGGCCTTCTATGTTCCCTCGGCTGCTTCTTGTGCTCTAACAAATCAGGGCTTAGTCACCTTTGCTGACCATGCTCTGTATTTCCCCACCTCCGTGCTTTTGCTCTCCACAACCTCCTGCTGTTAGGAACATATTTGGCTGCAAGTAACACAAATCCTAAGGAGCAGTGACTTCAACAAGAAAAACATTCAATTATTCACATAACAAGACTGGAGATGGGCTGTTCAGAGCTGTTGCAGCCACTCAGCCAGGTCAGCAAATCCAGGCAATCCTTCTTTTCTGTCATCTCAGTATGTTAACGTATTGCAGTATGGCCACAAAGCGCCTGTTGTAACTCCAGGCATCATATCTATGTTCAAGGTAAGAAGAAGGGGAAGTGTATCACCAGTGATGGATTCCCCTTTTATCAAATAGTGAAACCATTTTCCGAAGCCTCCATGTTCTTCCTCCAGAACTTATGTCCAATGATGTGTCACATGGCCACCCCTACTCTAGCTGCAAGGGAGGCTAGTAAAGGAGGTGGGAATGACTGTTGGTGTGCCCACGGTCACTGTCTGCTACACCCTCTATTTCCTCTCCTTCAGGAGGTCCCTCATCCAGATTCAAGGAACCCTTTGCCCTTCCTGCTCCTAATGCACTCCTTGTATCTTAATGTCAGCACACACACTTTCTTATATGGTAGTCAGCAGTTCATTTTGTGTTCATCTTACCCTCTCTGCTAGACTAGAAACTCCCCAAGAAATGTTTTGTTAATAGGTCATGAGCAGTGACTTGACTTTAAGAACTTGCCTTTTGGGTTGCTTGATTAAAATGTTTTATATTTCCTGTGTGAATATTTTAGGATATAGATGGTTATGATAGCAAACATTTGCATTCTTGCCATTTGCCAAGCACATGATCATATTTGCACGATGCTCGGCATACTCTGAGAACTCAGTACACATTCGCTGTCACTGTGCCCTCCAAGCCTCATAACATTTCGGTGGAGTAGGTGGCATTCTCCTGCCTGCTTCTCAGATGGGGCAGAGGTTTCAGACAGGTTAGTCCTCTGTTCCCAAAAACTAAGTTGCAGAATTGAGATTTGAGTGCTGGTCTGTCTGAATCTGAGATGCATGATTTTAATGATCAGCTGCACCATTTCCAGCTTAGCCTGCATTTCCTACCCTACCTCCTCCAAGACTTTTATCTTAGTAGAGGTGATGTTCTTTGGTGGTGATTTACATACTTCATCCCCTTTACATCCAGGGGTTGGGTGCCCTGGCCTGAATGACACTAAAGAAAACCATCCATCCTTGGCAGGCTGAAACTGACCCAAAGAGTAGTGACCAGTGAGGTCCCCCGAGACAGCCATTCCTGAACAGACCCAGAAAATCCAGGCTCCACAAGATGGTCCTCACAAAACCTGCACCTTCAAACCAGTTCGTAACCTGAATCAGATCTAGATAAGCTCAGACACGGACATGGTCTTGGGGAACTCCCTCCTCCTTCTGAGCTTTGAATGATTACTGCTTGATTCCTTACTCCCTTGGTTTTGTTTCTGACAGAATTTGACTTCTCCAGCCGGGTTCAACAAACTCCTTGGGACACAGTTTTCCTTGCCCTCTGGTCTTTCTGTTCTTGGCTGCATCAGGTAAAATCTAGTTCAACTCAGCCCTGGCAGCTGTGATCTCATCCTGGCCATATAGTGGCGCCTCCTTTGGCCCTCTGTGATGGGGGCCTCAGACCAAGTAGCTCAGTAAAAATATTGTCTAGCTCTTAAAATACACACTGACCTAGATGAAGAACTGTTGCCTTCTAACACTAGCCAGCCCTCTCTATTCTTAGACTTTATTATCCAAACTTAACTGTCTTTACACAATGCCAAGTATCTGAACGAAAAGTCAGCTATGTGTATATTCTCAATGTTTTGCAATCCAAATGTTTGGCTTGGAGGGAGCCCTGGCATCCACGCGCATTAAACATATGGACACCCAAACATTTGGATGAAGAGTGAAAAGCTCAGCAAATACAGGGACCCTCGGCATTTGCAGAGAGAAGAACTGAGTGGCTGACTGGTCGTCAGGCTATTTCAGGATGGTGTAGACAGAGCCTCAGCATTTCTTATATCACACAGATTCTGATTAAAGACCAATCCAAGTCAAAGGAAATGAAAATGAGGGGCAGGGTCTAATGCCAACCTGTCCGCTCATGTCTTCCAGCTTCTGGGCTCAGGGGCATGTGCTGACTTGCACAGCCTGTGTAACCAGCTTCCTCACTTCTGACCTGTCTTAGAAGGCAAAACAACTCCCTTATCCCAACATACCAGAGCTGCTTAGATGTGGACATTTAACCTTCTTAAGAACAAAATTCCATGACTCACCCTGTCCATTATTATACTGGAAAGAGTGTAGCCTAATGATCTGATATAAATAAGCAAGCTAACAATATCTCATGTATACTGCATCTATTCTAAAGAACTGAGACCTCTATTAAGCTGATAATTTCCAGGAGTAAGTACATTTGACTTAAGGCCGATGGCTGAGGAACTTCTGTATGTGGCTGGTGGTCATGCTACTTTGTGATTTTTCCAAGTCCTCAATGTCTTTGATGGGGCGGGGGGCAGTGGAAGGACTTTGGCATTAGACTGACCTGGACTCAAGTCTTGAGTCTAACACTTCCCAGCTACGTGACTTTTCTCCATGACCCTGTTTTGGTTTTGTTTAATTCCTATTTGCCTAGATACTAGTTACCTTTGCGCTGTTGTGAAGATTAAATGAAATGAGGTATGTAGCTGATTCTTTTCTGTGTCAAGGACATTCCCTCATGTGCCTACTCCTCAGCCCTACCCCATGTAACATTTATTCTTCACACCAGTGATGCTTTTGTTATCTCTAGTTTAGGTTTAGAGGATAAAAGATGGAGGACACAGCATAGCAGAACGTCGTATCCATGTTTATAAAACATTAGCTGAAAAACTCGTGTGTTTTCATTCTATTGAGGTATCCATGCATCTTGCTGCCTTCTGCCCCCTCGTTTCCTTTTCTTTCTATGGCAAAATGACTTAGATCACCCAGAAAGCACATTCTGTATCCAAAACATCAACACTTCCCATTCCCTTTGAACAGCAGAATCAAAAGAAAGCAAACAAGCAAATGAAAGAAACCCATCCTGTGTGAGGGCTGGGAAGACCTCGGTGGCCTCTGGAATGCTTGGATGTGAGCCCTTCGTTCTAGCTTCTTCAGGCCAGGGGCCCTCAGAGCACCGTCGCTGACCGGACAGTGCCCCCTGCCTTTCAAAGCCCTTCACTTCTTTCATGGTTCTCGAGGGCCTGATTGCAGTCCATCCAGCTCACGAGGACGCCCTCCCTTCTTCGGTAAGCACTTGGTGTGTGCCCACCTCGTGCTAACAGTGCAGTCAGCCCACTGGTTGGAGTTGCGTTTCCGGGCTAATGGATCTCATGCTGATTATGCCACAATGGTTTTATGAGCCTGAGGCAGAGGGATGTCTTACAGTATTTACATCTAGACATTGCCACCATAGTAAAATCACTCCAATCACGTAAGAGTAAATTCTCAGTCCCTGCGTCTGCAAAATTTAATAAGGATTTTTTTGTGATCACTTGTAAACAGCAAAACAAATAGCCCTCTAACCCTAGGCAATGCGTCAAGGCCATTTGACTGAAGGCAAACATACCCAGCCAAGTCTTTTTTTGGGGTAGGGGACATCTTTCTCTCTCCCCCACCCCACATTTCTCTCTGGGTGTTTCCACACTTTCCAAAGAACCAGGGAGAAACTTGAATTTCTCTCCTTCTTGCACTGGACCCTGCCACAGGAAAGAGGATGGGGCGACCTCTGACTGGGGAGAAAGACCTCTGAGCATGTGCAGTGGAGCACTTTCTTGGCCAAGGAAGCTCCAATGCTAAGTCAAACACTTGCTCTGTGAAGCGTTTTCTGAATCTGCCTGCATTAAAATGTGCTTTTACTTTCGTCATCTAAACCTGAGCCAGATATTTGCTGGGGCTTTAGTGTCACATTATACAAGGGCAGACTGATAAATTTTGCCTCCATTGTAATTTTTTGTTGTTGTTGTTCTTAGATTAGACATTAGAGGTCTGACAATTAAGTTTGCTAACTTGCAACCCTGTGCTTACGTTGGCAGCACTGTACAAACAACTCAGTGTCATAACCTTGGAGTATCTGTGTCTCTCAGCTGTGTTTGTGTCAACGTGTGGCAGTGTCCTGCTGAGTGGTGTTCATTATTGTTGTTGTGTGTTTTTGTGAGCTGTCACGAGAATGTCGGAGCTTGAATTAGAGCAATGAACAAACATTAAATTTCTTGTTAAACTTGGCAGGAGTGGAAGTGAAATCAAGGACATATCAGTCCAAGTTTATGGGGATAATGCCATAAAGAAAACGGCAATGTACCAATGGATTAAATGTTTTTCTGAGGGGAGAGAAAGTGTCGCTGATAAAGAGAGGTCGGAGACACCAATAATAAGCAGAACTGATGAAAACTTTGTAAAAAATTTGTTAAATGGTGCGTTGAAATCATCAGCTGACTGTGAGAAGCATAGCAGACCAAGTAAACATTAATAGAGAAAGTATGTGCAGAAATGGTCCCGAAGGAGCTCACCGATGAACAAAAGCAAAGGAGAGTCAAAGTTGGTGAAGACCTTTTGGAGAGGCAAGACGATGTTTTGGGCCATGTTATCACTGGTGATGAAACATGGGTGTACCAATATGACCCTGAAACAACGAGCTAAAGTGCACAATGGAGGTCAGCCAATTCTTCATGACCAAAAAATGTTCTGTCATCCAAATCAAGAGTCAAAACGACGTTGCTAACTTTTTTTTATATCAGAAGGATTATTCATTATGAATTTGTACCAAACTGGACAGTTAACCAAGTGTATGACTTGAAAGTGCTAGAAAGGCTGTGTGAAAAAGTTAGATAAAAACAACCTGAACTTTTCACTAACAACTCATGGCTCTTGCATCACAACAATGCACCAGCTCACATGGCATTGTCTTTGAGGGGGTTTTTAGCCAGTACACAAATAACTGTATTGGAGATCACCCTCCCTACTCACCTGATCTGGCCCCCCAGAGACTTTTTTTCTTTACCCAAAGATAAAGAAAATATTAAAAGGAAGATATTTTGATGACTTTCAGGACATCAAGGATCACATGATGACAGCTCTAATGACCATTGCAGAAAAAGAGTTCCAAAATTTTTTTGAACAGTAGACTTAGTGCTGGCATTGGTGCATGGCTTCCCAAGGGGGTACTTTGGAGGTGACCGTAGTGATATCCAGCAATAGCACTTTTTCTAGGATGAGTTTGCGAACTTAATTGTCAGACCTCATATGTGGATATAACCAGTTCTAAGTAGTCACGTAGTCTCTCCCCTCCATCATTCCTGACCTTGCACACACAGATGCTCACATTTCTCACCCAGTGCCCATCGAAATGGAAGGGTGTTCAGACGTTCGGTTCAAACAGCCTGCTGTTACTGAATTCTTACGAGTGGATGAAGTTCCTCCAATTTTTCTGAAGTTTTTGAAAAAGAATGTGAGGACTTCTTAACCCTTTCACTGCATTAATTGACTTCAAGTTTTTATTTTCAAAATGCGTCAAAAAGCCACAAAAAACAAAAAGTTGACATTTTGACTGTTTTATGCATTTAATAATAACATTTTGAGCTTCTTTGTATATAAATGACATTTTTATTTTAATTTTTTGTTATATGGTAATAAGTGTATCATTATATTGAATTTTAGCAAAAAATACTCAAAACATACTAAGTGGCATCAATTAGATTTAAGTATAGATAAATGAGAATGTAATGACATTGATGACATAAAAAATGTATCACAAAATGTTACACAGTATGTCATACAAAACATCTTTGTTGTTGATAGTGCAAGCCACAGGAAAATATATTTAAAAATCTTTAAATGGAGAAAAGTCCTTGAAACAGTTTCACACTGAATAACAATTTTACAATAATTACAGTATTTACATTTTTAAGTAAATACATTTTATTAAAATAAATGATTAAACTATACAAATTTCCTATTGTTACTCAGTTTTGAAAAACACAAAGCTATAGAAAAATGTACATCTGGTATTTTTAGCTCATAGGGTAAACTTGAACGCTACAGTCGGTGGATGAAAATATTCATTTGGATATATCCAAACGTTGCAGCGAAAAGGTTAAGGATCATTACAGGTGATGAAATTTGGGTCCATCATTAGGACCCGAGAACAAAAAGGCGGTCCCTGGCATACTGCGATAGGGGGTCACCTCGGCTGCAAAAACTCAGGCCTCGGCTGGGAAGATGATCCCTTATGGACTGCCTTTGGCTCTCAGGTTTATAATAATGAACCCAAGTTTCATCACCTGTAATGATCTTTTTTAAGAAATCCTCATCTTCTTTTTCAAAAACTTCAAGAAAATTGGAGGAACTTTTTCCACTATTAGGAATTCAGTAACAGCATGCTGTTTGAACCGAACGTCTGAACACTTCATTACAGTGTGCACTGGGTGAGCATCTGTGTGTGCGAGGTCAAGAATGACAGAGGGGAGATGCCACGTGACCACACAGAACTGGTTATATCCAGGTATGTCTAGTGTAAGAAAAACATATTACAGTGGAGGCAAAATTTCTCAGCCCACCCTCATATATAGCTAAACTTAGCTTGACTCCAATTTCTTCAAATTTCAGCAGGGAAGAGGGGCTGATGTAGTCAGGGCTACTGGAGGCTTCATGTCCCCAAGTCTTCACATGTGGCCCACACGTCCCCTTCCCAGATGTGGTCCTGGCTGTTTCTTCAGTTGCCAGATAATCCAGGACATTTTTCCCTGGAGAACCTGGCAAGGACTGTCCCCCTGGGGAGGCTCATGCCCCTTACGGGCCCTCGCTGATGGAAGGGCTTTCTTTCTTCCATTTGAAGTGGTTTCCATCCCTCTGGAGGCCAGACCTTCCTCCACTCCTGTTTTCAGTGGCCACCATCTCTTCTCTCCTCTTCCTCAGGCCTCCGAGGAGCAAGTCTTTGACTTTCACTTAAGTGAATGTTGAATGTTTTTTTTGGACTTCTGATTTTGCTTTGGTGTAACCTGGAGAAGAGAAAATGGCCCTGAGGTACAAGAAATAGAGAGGAGGGGAGGGAAATACGCACACGGCCACATTAAGGGTGCATAGGCTGTACACTGCACAAATCCAGGGTCCCATTCCCATGGACAGTGATGCGAAATGGGGTTTGCAACTGGATGAAATACTTTCTTTCAGTTCTACTTTCTTTCATTCAAGATGGTATGGGATGCATGGAGAGACTGATATGCTTTGAGCCCTAAAGACACCAATTTGAATCACCCAAGTTCTGTTAATCTCACCAAATGGCCCTGTCCTCTCTTAACATTTTAGAACACCATTTTCCTTATATGAAAGGAAAGTAATAGCATCTCCCTTACAGAGTTGTTGCAAGAGAAAACTAAGATCTTAAATTTATTGTCTGACTTGTATTAGGTGCTCAATAAATGTCATTTCCCCAGAAGGGTAGCACTGGTTGAAGGAGTGTTTGCCAATCTCACTATTGGCCCTTTCAAAGGAAGATATTCAGGGCCTCCCAGAGAGGTCAAAGGTATATAGTTGGAGTCTGATAAAGGTGCAGTTATTCCTTTTGGACCGTTACTGAAGAAAATCAGACGTTTATCAAGATATGTGGCTCATTGTGCATCCCAGAATATTACAGACTTAACAACCACAGAAACTTACTGAGCACATGTGATATATTAGGCACTGTTTTGAGCACCTTATGGATTACTGCTCTGGCAAAAAGAAACCCTTCTTGGACACAGCCTCCTAGAGCCCGTGTCCTAGAAATCTGTGTCTTTATACAGGGGTGAGAATTTAACTTTTCTTTGCTTCCCAATTCCCTTCCTGGCCTTGCCTGGTTCTTTTGCAGCTGTTTGCATCCCCAAATCTGGTCCATTTCTGTCAGCCCTTCTGTCCGTTCTCATCAGTTATTTACCTCTGAGTACGAGCCCAGGACGTGGGTCTGTGAGCTGGTGATGTGTTAGAGCCAGCTTGCGTCCATGGATAGGAGCCGATGCTGTGCATCTCCCCCAGGCTTAGCAGCCATGATGTCCCACAGGTCCTTGAAATCAGCCATGATGCAAGTATTTGCAGCAGGGAGACCAGCAGATGCAGCAAAGCAGGACCATGCCATTCACTGATCTGCTCATAGCAACATTAGGGCCGGCCCACACACTTGCAGAGAAAAGCTCAGCAGGGTGGTTCCAACTCAAATGGAGGAGCTTGTAGAAAACTTTTAATACACAGACATGCTTTAAATGGAGAAGTTCAGGTCCAAAATTGAGGAAGACAAGTAAAAGGTCATCAAAATGATCCCGAAAGGTACTCTTTAGGGCAGTGGTTCTCAACCTTCCTAAGGCCCCGACCCTTTAATACAATTGCTCATGGTGTGGTGACCCTCATAACATGATTGTCGTTGCTCCTTCATAACTGTCATGTTGCTACTGTTACGAATCGTTATGTAAATATCTGATGTGTGTTTTCTGATGGTCTTAGGCGACCCCTGTGACAGGGTCGTTCAACCCCCAAAGGGGTCACTACAGGTTGAGAGCCGCTGCTCTAGGGAGCAGGTACATCTAAACTGTTGCCTTCTGTACCTGATAAGAGCTTCACATGCTCAGGGACACCTTACTTTTCTTACAGTGCAATGTCTCAGTGTAGTCTGGACATTAAAGGGGAGGGCACAGACCTGGTGGAAACTTGGTAAATCAGGAGAAAAAAAATAGGGTGGCACAGGCTGAACCTCAGTGTTCCTACACCAGATGGCGCCCTCTTCTTACGAGAAGAGGACACGGAGCAAAATGCTGTTTGCTGAACCGGCAGCCAGAGCTGGACTCTTCTGCACACTGAAATCTGTTGCATTAGGGCAGTTGGTCGGAGCTGAGCAACATTAAGGTCTAAGCCCCTGGCCCGTTGCCTTACAAATGTATCTCTGTGATCATAGGAGTCAGCGTTACTTATTTCCACCCCTGGGGGAAGGGGAGTTCAAACCAAACCAAACCAAACCCAGTCCTAAGGCAAGTGCCCTATTGCTGGTCTTATATTCATCAATGAAGGAGAGGAAATTATAAATGATACCCTACTTCACATAATTAATGGAAGGGTTCCTAGCCTCCAATTAGAAGACAGAGGAGGTGTCAGAGATCTCTCTGTAGCCACTCCTTCTGAATTTATGGTTTCCTCCTATTCCCCTCCCCAGAACGCTGGCCCGTTCTCCTGCCCTCTGTACATCACCAATTTGCATCCACAATGCAATCCCACTGCAAGCTGCAGGGATGAGAGGGAACAAATGTTGCTCAGGTGGAGTAAATTACGGGCACAGCCCCTTGTCACTCTTGCAGCTCGGCACAGATCGGCACTGACAAGTTCTCTGCAGTTGCTCTGGGTCATCTCCTCTTCCTTCCAGTTGTCTTGTCATTGAGGCCCTGGGACTCCCATTCTCTGTGGCAGTCCACCATACCTGAATACCCCAGCCTGAGGCCAGGCTCTTCCTTAGGCTCTTCTTGGTCACAGGTGCCAGCTCTGACTCTCAGACCCAGGTTGGGACAGCATTTCCGGAGGCCACTGCTCCTGCTGCCTGGCTAGTGTTCCCTCTCACTGTCACCTGCAGTATCACTTGCTGAGCTAGCTCTCTGCTGATAAAGGCCCCTTGGTGTCCTCCCCCATGTCTCCAAGTGGAGCCCTGTTCTGGCAGTCCTCCGTGGGAGCCATTCCCATGGCGTGGCTCCCACAGTCCTCACTAGCCCATTGCCCTCAGCTCCCCAAGCCCTTTGCTTCAATCAGCTCCCCTCCGGAGCTTCCCCTCCATCCCCAGGCAACGAAGAGCATTCCTAAACCTCACACTGCTCTCGGCATGGCCCTTCCAGTAGAAATTGTCCTTGGGAAGCAGAGATGGGGGAATGTCATGAAATGCATCATCTCTTTGCCAGGTTTGGGGGAGGCTGCAGCCATTCTGTGCGTGTTAGATTATGCCACATCTCAGAGGCAAGAGTGAAAAAATACACCATGGTCTCAGATTCTAACCCTTGTGGCCTTTGCTGGTGACACAGGTAGGTCAAGATCTCACCTTCGCCTCTCCCCAGCTGGTCATGCCAAATCCCTGTTCCCAAGTTCAGTGTCACTGTGCTAGTTTGAAGGGACCAGCCATGCAGGTACGGTTGCTAGTATTCCTTGCTTCCCCCCTCTTCCTCCAGCCAGTGGCTGGCGAGGCATGCGAAGTCAACGGAGAGTTTGTTTAAGGGGACCAGATCCTATGTGAGTGCTGAAGGCTAAGATCCAGTCTGTAGGGAAAGCAGAAGCACTTGTGATTGTGCCGTGGAGACCCGAATAGCCATCTTCTGTCCAAGCTTTCCTGCTCACGGGTGAGGAGAAGGCAAGGCGAAGCCAGGAGGTCAGTCTGAGGCTCGTCTGTCTCCCCAACACCCAAGACCTTCTTCTCCTGGTGACCATTCCTACCATTCCCTTCCGAACACCGCCATCGAGGCTTCCTTCCTCAACCCAAGGTCTTGATCTGCTCCTGGTGTTCCAACCTCACCCGGCCTTTCCTCTTTCAGGGACTGTGAGACATCGATGTCATTAGTGGCCCCACTAATGACCTGTCTCTGTAATGCCTTTTGCCATGTAGCTTTGCAGTCCCCACCCGCTCTGACTCTGGGACATGTGACTTACCAAGGCCAATGGGACTTGAGCAAATTTTTTTTATCTTCAGCTCCTGCTAATGTGAACAAACCTGGACTAGCCTCCTGGCGGAGGACAGACCATACAGAGCAGAGCAGAGTCACCCAAGGTGAGGACATCTTAAGCCACCTGACACATGAGTGAGCCCCCAGCTGACACACGAGGGACCCTCTTCAGATCAGCCCAACAGTCCAGCCAACCCCTCGACTCATGAGCAAAAGGGAATTGTTTAGCATTGTCCTCCACCGGGGCTTGTTATGCCATAGACAGCTGATACTGCCACAGCACGTGCATGCCATCAGACGTCTTCCTGTCCCCGAGCTTCTGGGAGTGACTGGGCCTCCCTGCTCCAACATCGCTCCCTGTCACTCCAGCCTAGTGACAGTAAGCTGGGAAAGTACGGAGACATTCTGGTGACTTAGTTTAATAATAATATAATAATAATACATAACATAGAGCATGGCCCTTTGAGCCAGATATGCCTGGGGGTGGCGTGTCTCTGAATATAGGGAGGAAATTTTGTAAACCTCACCCAGGCTCCGTTATTGATGTCTCCTGAGAACTAGACTTGACTTAGCTTAGTTAGTTGAGGACATGAGCTTCTCCTGCATGTGTGGCACATAGAGTTTATCACAGTGTCACAGCACTTGGCCTTATGGAACTAAAATCTAAAAATCAGGGCTTCATCAGCTGGATTATTACAGGTGGGGTCAAAAGATAAGGTGAATAAATAAAAAAATGTATTACAGTAAAAGACATATTGCCATTAATTCCCATCAAAATTCCCCCCTTGCTCCGCACACGCTCCTCCCACCGTCCCTGCTGCTGTCTGAGCAGTTCTGGAAGTCTCTTTCCTGAGCGTCTTTAGTTGCGCTGTCGTGGCCGCCTCGGTGTCCCGAATCGATTCAGAACGTTTGCCTGTCATGGTCATTGTGACTCTGGGGAAGGGCCAGGAGTTGCACGGTGCCGGCTTCGGCGAACAAGGTGGGTGAGGACACACCGTCACGTGTTTATTGGACAGAAATGACCATAGCAGGGCGATGGATGACCTGAATAGATCCCGGGGTGATAAAAACTATATGGTGAAGTTTTAAATTTAAAAAAATTATTACGGTAAAAGAAACATTGTTCAAAATGAGGGGGGAGTATTTTGAGGGGGATTAACAGCAATGTGTCTTTTACTGTAATACATTTATTTTATTTAAACATACACTGTATTTTTAGATCACACCTTGTTACTCTTTAACCTGTGTCCAGACCAAGCCGTCCTGCTCACCAGTGCCAGACTGGTCTGATCCAAACACCACTTCACCTCTACGTTCTCTCTTCTCTCCTCAGGGACATGTAGTGATAGCCCCATGGCCTTCTAGACGAAGCCTGAACTCCACCTGGTATTTCAGTAGTTCCAGAATCGGCCCCATCCTAGTTAGTCCCTGCCATCTCTCACTGTGTCCCCCTGCTCCAGGCCCTCACACCCTCCGCCCCTACCAGGCTCTGCGTGCTCTTCCTAATGCCCGCCCCTCCCTGCATCTCTGCTACACGTACCTGGCACCTACTTGCCCTTCTGGTTTTGAGTCAGTCCTCACCTCGTCCATGCAGCCTCTTTTGTAACTCTAGAAGTCATGGATGTCGGCCCGTTGTGAGGACCTGTAATCTGTGTGCTGGGAAGTGAGTCTCATAGCCTTCCCTTTCCTCAGGTCCAGCCTGCAGAGGGCAAAGGCCATCGGCAGAAAATTTAGACGGGTCCTCATTAGAATGGTCAATTCCAAGCTGCTCTTGAACCTGAGAGGACAACTACTAAGGAATGTGCGATCTTTTTCTCATTCTGGAAGCCCAAAGAGGAATACAGAAAGAAAGTAAACACTCTTCTTTATAATACACTATTCTTTATTATAATAGGATTTTCTAACTTCACGGGTGGAGATGGCACCTTGGAGATTATGAGGCAGCTAGGAAATATTTTCTTTCTAGTAGAAGCTACTGTCTCTGAGTGTGTGAATGTGCGTGTGTGTGTGCGTGCACATGTGCATGTGCGTGTGAATGTGTGTGTGTGCATGTATGTGTGTGTGTGCATATGTGTGTGTGTGCATGTATGTGTGTGTAGGTGTGTGTGCGCATGTGTGTGCGTGCGCGCGCGCGTGTGTGTGTGTGTGTGTGTGTGTGTGTGAATGGGTCTGTTTGAACAGGTCTAACAGTTGAAGGGACAGTCATGCCTATCATCCATTCAAGTGAGAGATCACAGAGGCAGTCTGGCCTAGAAGATCCTTCTGGAAGCACTTGGAAAGCAGCATTTCCAAAGTTCTTCCCACTGAACTGCTCTGTGGGTTTGGGGTACTAGTGGCCATCAGTGAGCATCTAGGACAGTTCTCAGGACCCTCCTCCACACTAAGATTTGGGGAATATATAGGAGATGGTGGTAGACCTTGGGGTCACTTTCGGTGCACAGGGGTTTGGTTTTCTCACAAGGCAATTGGAGATCCCGGCCTGGGAAGCTTGATGGAAGGAGTTAGTTGCTTTGAGGAGCGATCCGGAATCCGAGGTCTGGGAGTCTGTTAGGAGTAAGGGTGCACCCATAAGGGGCACTTGTGCGGAAGTAGCAGCCTTTTAGATGCTTTTCCTTTGGAGCCTGGGAAAGCCCTATTTATTTAGTGCTTGGCTTTATTTCTTCTCCTCCAACCCCGAGTTCACCCTTTTAATTGACCTAATTCTTGTGAGCACAACCCTGAGCAGCCTGGCATGGAGAAACGGCAGAAACGGAAGACCAGGATGGAAGGTTGTGAGTGCATCTCAGCATTCTCAGGGGTGTGTGACTTCTTTACAATAATGTTTAACTTTACGATGTTAATTCAGTGAAAAACTGAGAAATGTTCATCTAAGATCATCTGAAAAAAAACACAAACCCACCCTTTAACCAAAACTGTCAGAATATTCTTGTGCTTACATTTACACTTTGTATCCAATCCTGTTTGGAACAAGTGAAAGCTAACAGTAGGGATGAAACCGCGAAGCTTCCAATACGGACGTCAGGTGGGGAAGCGGAGGCCTCTCAGGGCTGAGAGTGCCGGCACGCTGCGTGCACGGAGCGCACCATGGCTGCTTCGCACGTGCATTCGTGGGGATTTCTCTAGAGAAACAGAACCATTCGGATATGGATAAGGAGGCTTATTATGAGGGATTGGTTCGTGTGATGATGGTCTGAGAAGTATCATGAGCTGCCATGTGCAAGCTGGACGCCCAGGGAAACTGGCGGTGCAGTTCCTATCCAAACCCAAAGGGCTGAGAACCAAGAGTGCCAGTGTCTGGGGACAGAGGAAGACAGATGTCCCAACTGTACTTCCTCTACCTTTTTGTTCTGTTCAGACTCTTAATGGATGAGTTGATGCCCACCTGCTTTGGTAAGGACAATTTTTTTAACTCAGTTTACCAATTCAAATGCTAATTTCTTCTGGAAACACCCTCACAGACACACCCAGAAATAATGTTTTACCAACTATCATGGCCTCCCTTAGCCTAGTCAAGTTGACACAGAAAATTAACCATCACAACATAAAAAGCAGATTTATTGCATGGCTCAGCTGAGTTGAGTTCTTTGTAACTTGTAGTTTATTAAAAGTAAGTATAGTAGTTAATTAGCAATAAAGAATTTTATTTCCCTAATACAGAAAATAATGGGATTACATTTAATGTCACCATGTTAATCTTATCTTCAATGGAATTAGACAGCTTTACAGTGTCACCAGGTGATTTTAAATAGATATTTGAGCATAGCATGCCACAAGTTTTGGTTAAGTACAAGGTCTGATTATTCTGAACTAGCAGACAAAGCCACGAACATAATTTTGAACAACACTCTTATGTAAATAGGCCCTCTCTGAATTAATATTATGAAAGTCAAACTACAAAGCCAAGCTGATTAAATAAAAAACTAGCCCTGAGGCCATCACTTTCTGTTATTAAACTCAACACCGCTAACTTGCTTTTAGCAAAACAGGATCATTACATTGGTGTTGTTAATGAAAATATTATTGGTCTTTCAGGAAAATTATTTTTGATATGTAATTTATAAATTTGCTTTGGTATTTATTTATAAATTTAAAAAATTATGCCAAATGTTACGTTTATACACGTTCAAGTAACATAAAAAATTTTAAGTCAAACTGGAAGGTCTCTAAATTTTTTTTTCCTTTAAAGGGATATTCATTACTTCTAGTTTTAGAAAAACTGTGATTTGGGAGAAATATCCTTGGGTTATATACACAGTATTGGCATTATAAATTAGTCTCATGTTCTCCTCCAGTTAACTTCATGCATGGTAAGCTTGGCTCTCCAATATTTTATTGTGCTTCTTTGGTATATCCTACAACACCTGGCACACTACTGGGCGTATAATAGCTGGTCAGTAAATACTGGCTAAATGGGAGTGGTCTGTGCTCCTGAGTGGCGTGAAATTGATTGGAAATGGATTAGAAATAAATGACCTATTTTGCAAAAGCTAAGCTGAATGTTCTGATAGTATATGGGCCTTTGCATCTCCCATGGTGCTTGCTACAGAGGAGGTGCTCAGTCAATGATTAGAAAGTAAAAAGGTCTTACCTTCCTCAAAGAGAAGGAAAAAGTAAATGGTCTCCAGAAAGTTCTGTGCAGGTACATGTAGGGGATGCAGTCCTGCTATATACCCTAGACCAGGCGTAGCCAACCTGTGACCCAGGACGGCTTTGAATGCGGCCCAACACAAATTCTTAAAAAAATGATAAGATTTTTTTGCAACATTTTTTTTTTTTTTTTAGCTCATCAGCTATCATTAGTGTTATGTATTTTATGTGTGGTCCAGGACAATTCTTCCAATGTGGCCCAAGGAAGCCAAAAGGTTGGATACCGCTGCCCTAGAGTTTGCCTGACATCTGTACTCCTAAGTATATACTCACACTCACTCACACATACACACTCACACACATTCAGACACTCACACACACATGCACACATACACTCACACACACGTATACACTCACACTCACATGTGTGCACACACACATTCATATACTCACACACACGCACTCACACACGTACTCACACACGTACACACTCATACTTACACACACATACACACATGCACACTCATACATGCACACATGTGCGTGCACACACACACACACACACACACACACACACACATTCTCAGACACTCACTCATGCACACACAGATATGCATACACTTTCTTTTTCATAGGATGGTGTGAGGGACCAAATTAGAGCACTGTGGTGGTGTCGGCCACTTGAAGCCATGTCCCCAGAAGGCCTTCTCTGCATCTGGAAATCTAACCTGGACCAGCTCAAAGAGGGAAATGTGATCGTGGTCACATTTTCAGTGAGTTCTCAAGTATCAGCAGCCTTCATGGCTGAATTTCCCCATGGGTTAGCCTGGGCTGGCGAAGCGTTTCAGAACAAGAACACAGCTCCTGCCAGTGTGGGCCGAACCACACCCTGCACCGCGGGCAGCTGGGCCGCTCGGCCCTGCTGGAGGGCCGTGCACCCCTGTGCCAAAGGCCGAGCAAGCCCTGGCTGCTGTGGGCTCTGCGCCATTTTCTAGGATGTGTAACCAGAGCCCAAGGGAGAGCCCAGCTCCTCCCCACGGCCCGGATCTCCAGGGCTTTGGGTCCAGACTGGTGGCGGGGCCCAGGAACCTGAGTTTTTAACCAGAGCCCCAAGTGACTGTGACACACACTAAAGTTGGCCAACTACTGAGTTTAAGGCTATTCGTGCTGTTGACCCTCCCCGCATGGCTCAGGTTCAGAATGTGTCCCCTTTTCCGGTGGAGTGCCACCTCAAGCCCGAAGCGGGCTGGGAACGGAGCCGTGGCCCACTACCCTCCCTCACCGCCCACCCACCCTCGCCTGCAGCGCCTGCACTCTGCCAGGCCATCACGACGCTAGCTGCTCTCACCATTTATATCTCGCTTCCCCGGTTTAAAATGCTTCCATCACCAGTGAGGCCTTAGCCTCTCCTGGCCTCCTCCTGCCTCTGCAGCTGGCAGCTGTGCTCCCCTTCCCTTTTGGGGCGATCGCATGCCTGTCATGGAGAGAGGAAAGAGCTGAAGTGGCTGCGATCCTGGGCCTCCTGCTTGCATTACGCACCGTGAGGCTGGTCTAGTTTAGGGGAACTGTCACTGATATTAGCAGGCCAAGGGCAAAGGGCCACGGATGACCCCCCCTCTCTGGGATCGGCTCAGAGGGAGGTTCAAAGAAGGTACGTAGGAATTCTCTCTGTGCCCTCTTCTGCCCACCTCTGCCTTTCTTCTGGTCCTCCCCTTCCTGTTGCATTGTCATTGTCAGGACCTGACATAAACCTCGAAAGGGTGCATGACAGACGTTCAGTTGGTGAAGGATGCAGGTGGCTTTACCTGGACATCCCTAGGCTTTTCCTGTCCCCATCAGAGCTGAGCCCCCTTCCATGTACCTTAAAGCTGGTGGAGAAATGTGACATTATCACGGTCTTAATTTAGCGTGCTGATCATCCCATAAGTAGTGACTATTATCCCGCAGGGCAAATGCAGTCACTCCGCGGAAAAGTCACCTGCTAATGAGGAAGACCGGGTGACAGCCGGATGAGGCCCCCTCCTGGGGGCCTGGCCTGCGAGATGGTTTCTTACTAAGACTTTAGCCTGCAAGGAGTCTTCATTTCTCTTTCTGTTTCTGATCAGGTCTCCTGGGTGGCTAGATATCAATGTGCTTTCAACTACTTGAGTGCCTACCACACGCTCTTCTCTTCCACGGGCATCTAAAGTTGGCGTCTCATTAGGGTCACCCAGGAAGCTTTTGAAAGCTCGTGCCCTACCCCTCAATCCAGTCTGTCTCAAGGAATAGGGGCCCAGGCATCTAGCTGCATTTTCATCTATCTACCTGCATTCTGCACGACCCTCCACCTGGTACGTAAGTGCTGGGGGTGGTACATAAGGATCGTGACACCATGATTGCCTCCTAGGAGCTTACAGTCTAGCTGGGAGTAGGCCCATGGGACACTCTGTCGCATCATGTCCTATCAAGTTATTAAGAAGACTACAGAGCCTGTGTTGGGAAAAAAAAAGGAGGGAGCCGGAGAGAGGTGGGTGTAGGATTAGATATGAAATCCACTGATTTCCTAGAGGCTTAACAGGTCAAGGTTGGGTCAGGGATTGGTAAGGCGAGTAGCCTGCCAGGCTCAGAGGCTCACTGAGCTGCACGGAGCCGTATCTGATCCAAGGCCTTGGTTTATAGTAGAAGACACTGAGTACCAGAGGGATGGCACAACCTGCCAGAGGTCACACAGCTAGCTCCCGGCGGGGCTGGGTGAGGATCTCAGGCTCACGCGAGAGTCACCGCATCTGCTCCTTCGGGCGACACGCTCAGCACAGCACGATCAGCGTCATCTCTGGAAGGGAGCAGAGGGGAGAGCTTTTACACAGAACCCGTTTCTGAAAACCTCACCCACCCTGCTCGGTCCACAGGACTCTGAGCCTTTGGAGCTTTTTTCTTTCCACCTCCACCTCTCATAGCTGTCAGATCCACAGGGATGGCTGTCAGATATGGGCAGGCAGAGCCAGATGATTAAGTGCATCTCACACTGGGGTTCTAGAGCCATCCAAAGGGCATTGGGGTCCAGGGCCTACCACACTGAACAGGGACCCCTCTGACCTGTAATACTCCTGTTCTGGGAAGATCTGATTAAAACAAACACCCACAGCAACACTGAAACAGGGTCAACATTGAGACCAGCCATCAGTAGAACTGCTGGGCGGGGAGAGAACAGCTAGAAGGAAAAGCAGTCTCAGGGACGAGGAAAGGAGTGGGAATGAAGTTCAGGGAAAGAAACAAGCACTATAGTTTTTGGAAGCCAAAACAATTGTCTTCCCTCTGTCTTAAGTGATAGGGGAGAGAGTGCCAGGAGATGAGACTCCCCCTGGATCCTTCTCTATGCAGGCTGGGAGTTACCTCCCTCACCTCCTTCACCTACTTGTTACTGTCTTAAATGATGTGATCCAAAATGATTACACCAAGGTGATATGCTCTAAGGAGGGCTCTGCTGCCTCTTATATTTCCATTGGATTTTGGATGTTACACGTCTCACCTTTATAACATATAGCTGTGTAATAAACATCTCACCAAGTCTAGGGGCTGAAAGGGACTGATCTGGCTTTAAAAATCAAGGACACACACACACACACACACACATACACACACACTCATCAAAGACAAGGAAAGCAAATGGGCATCTCCATGAACTAACTAGAGGATTCTTCCACCTCTGGTTTCAAGAATGTGCCGACAGACAGTATGCTAAGACAAGGCTATTTGTGAATGACGTCCCCTCTCCCTGCCACATTTTCTGCTGTGTGAGCTGGCAGGAAGAGGGCTGTGAGCATTTGTCTAGTCTCTTCCCCCAAAGCTCCAATTTTCCAGTGGGAGACACTGCAAGACCACCTCATTCTCCTTCAGGAAATGCTAAGGACCTTGAATCCAGGACTTGTCCTGCACTAGCTGGGTTCTCCCTCTCCCAAGATAGGTAAGAGCTTGGATTCTGGAGCAGACCCAGGTTGCCCACCCGGATCTCATCTCCACTTTACAGACTAGGTTCTCCCCTGTCTTTCACAGGTCCTTGACCTTCATGGGATGCTGAGCACCAGCATGTAGGGTGCTGGGGGAGGGGGCAGAAAGCTGGGGCTTCGCTTCCTCGAAAGGACATCGTATTAACGTTGTAAAAAGACTTTCATCAAATGTCTCAGTGTGTGCTACAAAGTCAGGTGTTCTCAACTGTTTTAAAATACATGATCTGAGAACACAGAAGGGGTTGGAAACTTGCCCAAAGCCTTACAGAGTGTTGGCACTCTTGGGTGGGCAGCTGGGCTAGCAGTGAGCTTGGTGGGAAAGAGCCATGTCCCATGGGAGCCTGGGCCTCTCATGGCTTTGACGGTGTGAGGCTCAGTCAGCTACCCACCAAGTGGCATCCTTTGCCTGGAGATTTCACCCTGATTTCTATGCTTTTGGAGGCCCAGCCCCTTTGCAGGCGTCTTGCATCTAATATGGGCTTCAGTGTCATGAGATAAGATCAAAGTCTTATAGATTCAATGCTGCCTTTAAAAGAATCTCTAAATCTACCATAAAACTCGCGTGTGTGTAGAATCCTGGGCTGAATTATGCAGCATGAATGTCTAATGCAGAAAGTAAAGTTCTGTATACAAGAACAAGTCCATATGCAAATACAATTTCACAGTATTTTAAATATAGCTTCCCTCAAAGAGAAGGAGCCATGCTCTTGGAGTGACCAACTGTCCCAGTTGCCTATAACTCTTAGATTGAGAACTGTTAAGTTCTACATCTCAGGAAACCCCAAAATCTTTGGCAAACATGGACAGCTGGTCACCCTACGTCAGCACTGAGAGGCACTCACATTGTACAGGGCCTTTTGGGACCGAGGCCAACACTGGCTTTGTGTTTCCCTGGTGGGCTGGACAATAAGTTAGCCTGCAATTCCTTCTCTCTTTCTCTCTCTATCCTGCCCACAGTACATGGAATGGAATTTGCATTAGCCATGTGAAATACGCTTAAGACAGGAGCTCTTGATTCTACTAAAAAAGAAGTAAAAGTACAGGTTTTTCTCATGCTGAGTCCTTGACAGCACCTGTATAGCAGAAAGTCAGTGCATGTGTCTGGATTTTTTATTGATGTGTATAGAGGCGTGTGTGTGTGTGTGTGTGTGTGTGTGTATGCGTAGGGGCAAGAAGCAACTTTTGACAGGTCTCATGCATTCCCTTGCTTGTGAGTTTCATTCGACCAGTTGCTGCTGAATGGAGTTGACACTTTTTCTGGCCAGGGTTGCTCCTTAAGTTGGGATGTCTTACAGTATCTATCGGTCAGTGCCAGGGGCACATCGCCCTGTCAGATCTTGAATGCGCAAGGAGACAGGTGACTGACAGCTGCTCCCAGCGTTTGGTTGGCATTTACACTCTTGACTTGCTTTGGTATTAGTGATCACTCATCAAACCCATGCCTTGTGCTTTGTGTTGGCATTTGCCCAGACAGGAGGCCACTTGGAAAGGTTGCTTCCCCTTCATTCCCTGTCTGATGGCAGGAGGCTTTTGACAGGCGAGCAATATCTCATTCTGACAAAGAGCTTGTCGGGCTGAACTACCGCCAAGTCTAAAGAGGGGGACTGAATTGATTCTTGCATTGTTCCTGCTCTGATATCCCAATGGCTGATGAAGGAGTTGTTTAAGCAAAGCCACGAATCAGTCTCTCCAGGAGTCTAGAGGGGGTGACATAGGACCGAGGCAGTGGCCAGAGACATGGATAAGCCCTGAGCATGGCTTCCACACAGCTAATGGAAGAGAAGTATGAGAACACTCCAGCCCAGATTCTGTGCAAGCCCCTGGTTTGTGCTCCATCCCTCCTCTCCTCTTTCCTCTGGGAAATAGACTCTGGGATAGTTGCTACGGTCGGGACTCCCACACAAGCCGTATTGATGGCCTGGCCATCTAAATAGTGATTTATTTTTATTTTATTTTGTTTTTGCATCATTAGACTTATTGGGGTGACATTGGTTAGCAGGAATTACATAGGTCCCAGGTGTATAATCCTACAGGGCATCGCCTGTGTGCTGCATGATGTGCTCACCACCCAGTGTGAGTTCTCTTTCCATCAGCAAATGTTCGGCTCCCCCTCCCTCCTCCCTTGTCCCCTCCCTCTTCTCCCACCACTTCCCCAGTTGCCCCCAGGTAACTACTAGACTATTGACTGTGTCCATGAGTCTTTTTTATTTGTTTGTTTGTTTTTTCTTTGTTGCTTTCAGTTTTATATTCCACATATGAGTGAAGTCATGTGGTTTCTTGGTTTTTTTCTATCTGGCTTATTTTGCTTAGCATGATGGCAGCAACCAAAGGTCCCTGTGACAGATGCCTGGATAAAGAAGCTGTGGTACATACACACAATGGAATATTACTCAGCTGTAAGAAAAGATGAAATACTGCCATTTGCAACAAAATGGATGGACCTCAAGAACATCATGCTAAATAGTGATTTCTTTTGTTTATGTACCATTAGGCATTTTGTCGTTATGTCGCATGTAGGAATAACATCGAAAAGCCTTCTTCTGTTGATGGATTCACAAGAGACAAAGAAGGAAGATAGGCTGCAGTGCCGGCACAGGAATGGTGCTGTCTGTCCACATTTGTTTCTGGCATCAAGGGAAGCAGGAAGCTGTTGGGATCACTTACCTCTGTGCTCTGCGGTATCTTTGGGGCCACCCCGAGTCACGGCTGTGGTTAGATGGCTTCTGTGGTTAGAAGGCCTGTGCAAAGCACGGCTCGTAGGTTCCCATGCCGCTCTATGTTACTACATATCATCAGGCCATTTATCCAAACCTGCCCAAAGCATTCTGTAGGCCCAGCAACTTCCTGGGAAAATCTCATCTTGGCACTTAACCCTTTCATTGCATGAATTGACTTTAAGTTTTTTTTTTTTTTTCCAAAATGTGTCAAAAGGCACAAAAAATAAAAAGTTGATATTTTGACTATTTTGTGCATTTAATAACAATATTTTGAGCTGCTTTGTATAAAATAACATTATTTTTATTTTAAAATTTTGTTATATGGTAATAAATGTATCATTCTATTAAATTTTAGCTAAATACTCAAAGTATACTAAGTGGCATCAATTAGATGTAACTATAGCTAAATTAGAATCTAATGGCATTAATGACATAAAAAGTGTATTACAAAATGTTGCACAGTATGACATATAAAACATCTTTGTTGTTGATAGTGCAAGCCTCAGGAAAAAACATATTTTAAAATCTTATAAATGGAAAAAAAATCCTTGAAACAGTTTCACACTGAATAACAATTTCACAATAATTCCAGTGGGGTAAACTCGAACGCCGCAGTCAGCGGATGGAAATACTCATTTGGATATATCCAAACATCGCAGCACCAGGGTTAGCATGCATTTTAATTATATTTATTTTTGTTTATTTACTTCTCAAATGCTTGTCTGCTCTTTTACACTGAAGGCCAGCGAGAGCAGGACAATGGCAGTTTTGCTCAGCAGTGTGCCTTTGGGACCTGGCATCCTGCCTGGTTTAAAGTACAAATACAGCTGACCCCTGAACGACGTGGATTTGAGCTGCGCAGGTTCACTTACACAGGGAATTTTTCAATAAACACTGTACACGTATTTTCTCTTCCTTGTGGTTTCTCAGGGCAGGGCGTTGGCGCCTCTGACCCCTGTGTTGTCCGAGGGTCAGCAGTATCTGTGGCATAAGTACGTGTTCTTTCTGCTGAGTTCCTGTTGTCTTTTCCTAGGGAGGCTAGCACAGCTTGCTCGAGGCTTCTGCCCATGTGTGAGTGAATATTAAAACCAACAGAACACAAAAAGACGGCCTATTTTAGTTTCTGAAAGTTGTACTGTGTCTGGTGGTGTTTTTGCAGCCCCACTTGGTCTCCGTTAATGAGCTTAGAATATGAGGTAGAAGAGTCTGGAAACAAGCCCTTGGAGCCACAAAAGGAAGGAAACTCTGTGGCGGGCTTTTGGCATAAGGAGAGCAGGTTGCTCCCCGACGGGGTGCTTGCAGGCTCATTAAAGATAATTTGCTCCCGGGCCTGGTGGCCGTCCCATGCAGTGGCAGACTGGGTAACATCTGGAGAATTCAGGGGACTCCCAGTTAAGCAGATGAGCAACGTGCTTGGTTCTTCACAGAGGACCACGCATGGCTCTGGGGGCAGGGGAGGGAGTGAGGCCGGCAGAGATCACATCTGTGTCGTTGCCATGCGCAGTTCACTGGCCAATTAAACCCTCCTCCGCCAGGCAAGGGACAGAAGCGATCTCCCTGACCTCTTTGAATCCCGGCCACGGACAGGTCTAACTAGGTCACGGCCGCGCTGTGGGAGCCTCGCTCTCTGCGGGCCCCAGAAGGGCTCTGTCTATCTCCGTGGCTCCCTGGTGCCACGGGGTCACCACTCCTGCGTTCAGCTGTGCCGAGAATGTGATTGCACTCTGTCTGCGGGGATCACTGAGCACCGGTCTCCTGGTGGAATAAGTTGAAATTTGGGACCTGTGATCCAAAACTTCCATCTATCTTAGAAAACAGGCAAATCCCCTGTGGAGCATGGCTCCCACCTGCTGCATGACAGTGACTTCTGGGAATTTCGATGACTGGGCTGACCAGTGATTCCCCCAGTGAGTCAGCATTTTGTGTCTTGGTGCTAAAAGTGTCAGACTGTACGTTTCGGTGACAAGGCGGTGACGTGATTACTGAGCCATCAGAGCGGGTGGGCGATTAGACTTAGAATGATGACGTGGGGTGTTCTCTCACGGTGGTGGCTGTGTCCCTACCAGGGCTGGGTTAGGTACGGATGGGGAGTTTGTACTTCATATTTATATCTGAAGAATTGAATCAGGGCCATGCTGTGCTCTGGGGAGATGAGGGAAACAACATGTTCATCTCCATGATGGCTGAAAAAGTCGGAAGGAGCACGGCAAGTCAATCATGATTTCGCGCGGGCCACCAGGGCCCGCCCCGGCCCGCCCCGGTCCGCCCCGGCCCGCCCCGGCCCTCTCCGGCCCGCCCCGGCCCGCCCCAGTCCGCCCCGGCCCGCCCCTGCCCTCGCCGCCCGCCCCGGCCCTCCCCCCCGGCCCGCCCCGGCCCGCCCCGGCCCAACCCGGCCTGCGGTCGTGGACTTGGCAGCTGTGTCGCGGTGGTTCTCACACTAGCTGGCACTGGAACCACCGATTGCCCCGCCCACGGCCCACACTCCGAGTTTCTGATTCGGTAGGGCTGGGGGTTGAGGGCTGATAATTTGCATTTCTAACAAGATCCCAGGTGGTGGGTGCTGCTGGGCGGGGACCTCACTCTGAGAAATTCTGCTCTAGGGCATTCTGAGACGAGGCCCAGCTCAGGACTGTACAGGGCCAGGTGGTTCTGAGAAGGGGTTGCTCCCTGTCAGAGGTGGATCGGAACCCCCCTCCACTGTCCCTCCTTACTGAGCAGGCAGCTGAGTGTAGGCACGAGAGCAGAGAGCCTTCTTCTGATGTTTTATAACTCAGTCCTCTCAGCACTTTGCAAAGCCTTTTAATTTCTCTCTCATTACAAGAAAAAGAAAAAGAAAAAAGAAAACAGGGTCCTGGTGACCTTGAAGACAGACACCTTTCTAGCCTTGCTCAGTGGAGGGAATGGGGCTTTTAGCTGCCTATATAGTGAGCATCTCAGGGAGCCCTGTCTCTTCTGTGTGTGGCAAGGGAGCCAGGGAACAATTGGTGACTGTCGTCAGAGGTCAGGCCACCACCCCAGTGTCCAGCAGCACCGGGTCCCCTGTTCTGATGCCAAATGCTTTACGTCATCAGCACCTGGGTGGATGCTGAAGGTCAATGCCAGGCACAGGGATGCTCTTGGCAAATGTTTATTTCCCAGATAGCTGGAGTGAAGGTGCAGTGGGAGGTTGCATGATGGGGGGTGGGGGGGGGAGTCCCTTTCCAGCCCCCAGCTCTGCACTCTGGATCGTCCTCTCAGATCCCCCCCAGTGAATCCCGTCTTTTGTCTCAGGCCCTCAGGCCCTGTTCTGTGGTCTTCCCATTCCTACGTTCATTCCTTCACTCAGTAGTAATGACTGCCGTACTCTCAGTGCAACAACTGGCTGATCAAACCTCTGTGATGAATGAAGCCAGGACCTAAGTGTCGTGCACACCTGAGCACATAGACGGTGGTGACCGAAGTGGGTCTCCGGACCTTAGTGGGCCCACGTGCTCCTAACGCCTTGGGGGCAGTGGCCTGGGGGCTCAGCCAAGGTGCCCACATAAGGGAGGGGTAAGGCAAGGGCAGACAGACAGCAGCTGCCTCTGGTGAGACAACGTTGCTTCACACAGAGCCTTGATGGTGATCTCTCGCTCTCCCTGGCTTTTCTCTGGGCCTTGCAGATACTTATTTCTCTGAACACAAAGTTCTGCTAACCATTTTCTGTGCAGGGAATGGCAAACGCTGGGCCTGGGAGTGAGTCTCGGGCACGCGGGTGGCTGTGCAGGGGCACCAGAGCCCCGCAGCCTTGGAGAGGCAGTGTGCTCCTCCCACCGCTCCCTGGGGCTCTGCCTGCTTTGTCCTTTGTCCAAGGTGGGCCAGGTGCCCAGCCAGAGGAAGTCATCAGCAAGAGCTTTCTTCAGTCTTCTCTCTGAAGGCTGACCCTGGGTCAGGGTTGGGAGGGAGGCGGGCTATGTCATGGCACGAGCAATCCGAGGGCCTCAGGTGTTTCGATACACGGCTGACTCCCTTCCCCCTCGCCACTGAGAATCACTGTGTACAAGAGACGCTCCTCATAGGGCTCTACGCATTATGCTTTGGGATGACGTGGGGGCAGAGGAAAGGCAGGCATGCACTCATTCATTTGTTCATTAATTCATTCCCCTCCAAACCACTTTTGAGCCCCTACCATGTATCTGTCTCTGTCTCAGGCACTGGGATTTCGACATAAGTAGTAGGCTGAAAGAAAGCACTTGCTGACACCCTCGGAAAGTTTGCCTGTAAGAATCTGGTTGGAGGGGAAAAGAGGCCGACAGCCCCTCAGTTATGTTTGAAAGCCACCACTGTCTCTCTGGGACCCCATCCTCTATAAGATGTTTAGAATCAGGAGTGTTCAAGGTGCCATCAGAGTTTTTCCACTCACTTGACTAGAGCTGGGTGCCCAGAAACCTGGATTGTGGGTTCAATCCCCAGAGATGACTGGCAACTGATCAAAGAGGAAAAATCATTCCCAGGCAGTCATTGCAAATTATGTCCTTGTGTCTGGAAGATAAGGGTCCTGGTAGCCTAATACACTCCCAGAAAACAAACAACTCAAGTGGAAGCTATAGATATGCATTGAAGGTCTAGGTTAACACATACTCAGGGAAGCTGGCTGACTCGAAGAGGCCTCACAAAATGATACTGGTACCTCCCCAAGGTCTAAGGTCTGCCCCTAGCCCTGTGGGCTCAAAGCTAGATTCAGCCAGCACCATGAGAGCAGATCCCATGCTTGAGAAAGCTTTTTCTAACCAAACATGTTGGCTTATAAATCAAATCACGAACACCACCTCCTTGATTGGTATCGAAACACACAACTGTCATGCAGATGAAATTCATCATAATGGCTTGTCCCTGTCTCCTCCTGTAGAACAAACTTCAATCAATTGTCAACAGTGGACTGCTTGATGAGCTTGGGATCAGAACCGAGGGAGCTAGCGAGGTGGTTATGCTGTTTACTAGCCTTGAGTTGTGAGAGCCTGACCGGTCACAGCCATATGTGAGATATACAGCCTTTAGCTCTGATGAACTTCAAGTGGGCAGGGCATCACTTCTGAACAAAGCTGGAGTGGGGCCTGCCAACTCCATGTCTTACGGTATGTTCTTCATCTGTGTTAGATCTTCAGCCTTACAGGTTCGGTAGTCATTCTCTCTATTTCAAAAGACTTTGTCTCTATTGTTGTTCTTCTTGCATAGAACTTACGGTTTAACAGGGCAATCTTATAAATCCTGGATTTTTTTTGTCCCCGTATACTGCCAAACAAAAAAAAAAATGACTTGGCTTCTTCAAGCCCAAAGACCTGACCGTTGATCACTGGTTTTAAACTGACCAAGGTTTAGGTCAGCAATTCTTCCTCTTATGGATGGTAGAACTGTCAGTAAAGTGAAGTCAGGCTTCACATGAATGCATTTGATTAGTGAGGTTTACACTACCATGTCACCAGAGGGAGTTCTTTTCCTGTGCAGAATGAAACAGTTATCTCTATTGCTTTTCAACCCCCCCAAATGCTATGAAGCTTACTCAGCGTGATGGTTATTTTTATGTCAATTTGACTAGCCTTGGGGTGCCCAGATTAAGTGTTATTTCTGGGTGTGTCTGTGAGGATGTTTGCAGATGAGATTAGCATCTGACTCTGTGGACTCAGTAAAGCAGATTGCCAATGTGGTGGGTGTCATCCAATCCACGGAAGAAGGTCTGAAAAGAACACAATGTGGAGGGAGGAGGAATTCACACCATTTTGGCTTGAGCGGGGACAACTCGTCTCATTTTCTCCTTGCCCTTGACTGGGATTTACACCACTGGTTCACCTGGCTCTCAGGTCTTCAGACTCAGACTGACTTATACCAGCAGCTTCCCTGGGTCTCCAACTTGCTGATGGCAGATTGTGGGACTTCTCAGTCACCCTAATGATAATTATGGGGATTCACACACACACACACACACACGTGTGTGTGTGTGTGTGTGTGTGTGTGTATCTATCTTCTATTGGCTCTGTTTTTTTCTGGAGAACCCTAACAAATGCACTCAGGGTGAGGAAACCTCTACAAATTGGATTGGGGAATTCTCAGGTTATGGGGCTAAGTTTTAGGAGACTCAGAACACAGACTTCCTATAGAACTACAAGAAGGCCAGGCTACCCCATGTCCTGCTGAGCTCAGCTTTGAGAATTATCCAAGACACTCCTTCCTTGATGGAGCCTTGGGCACTCAGCCAGGGAACTCAATGACTCTTACTTGGGAAGAACAGGGGCCTTTGTGCCAACCACTTTCTCCAATCTTAGGAGGTTTTATCCTATGACCCAGACACTAGATACCCAAAGCCTTAGAACATGTACTAAAAACAAATCTAGTAAAGTGTATAGAAATGAGCTTCCCTAGCCAACGAGTACGTTGTTTTTTTCATGCAATGCCTCTATCTACCACTAAGTTGGATGGAGAGAGGAACATGGTGTCCCTTCCCACAAGGAGTGTATCATCTGTTTCGGGACACAAGGCACAGAACTGAAATAGCTACAGCCTTGGTGTACGGGTTTACGTTGAGCAGATCTGGGTTCAAGGCATTTCCTTGACATAGCTTGCTAGCTGTGCAACCTTGGGTAAACCTTGTGAGTCCTCTGAGTGTCAGGTTCTTCAGTGATTCATTCATTAAATATTGTTTGAACCACAACTACGTGCCAGGCACTGAGTTAGAAGCTAGAGATATATTCTTGAAGCTGATCCACACATACCTTGCCCTCAAAGAATTTTACTCTACTGCACATATTTGTTATGATGGAAGATGATCAGGGGACTGTGGGAACGACACCTCGGAGGGTTTGTTCTCTGAACGCGCCTCACTCCTTTCCAGCTCAGAGCCTTCCATGATGGGTTCCTGTGTCTGGAATATTCTCCAAACCCAATTGCCTTGACTCGTTGACCGCAGTTTATTCTTCAGAGTTTTTGTAGCTTTTTCCGATCACAGTTCTGATGTTTTTTTTTTTCTTTTTTCTTTCCGATGGTTTTGATCACAGTTGGTAATTATATGTGATATTGTGATAATTGATTAATGTCTATCTTCACCACTTATCTACGATCTCCCTGAAGACAGATAGCATGTATAATTTTGTATTCCTGGTGACTAACAGGAATGTAATAGGTACTCTGTAAATATTTGTTGAGTAAACCAATGATGATAAGCTGAGAACTGTGGGATGAGTGTACTTTGGAAAAGAGAGCTCAGGTTCAGGGGCTGGAGTCATGCTCTGGGAAGGGGAAAGCCGTGGTGGTAAGGGACAGCATGGTTTCTCTCAGGAACTGGAAGTTGGCATCAATGGAGACGTACTGGGCGGGGGCGAGTATTAAGAAATCAACAGGGATCCGATCATGGAGCTACTTGCAAGCCAGGTGATAGAATCTGAACTTTATCTTGAAAGCAATGGAGCTTGCAGATATCCTGATGCCCTGACCCCACCCTGGACCCATTAAATCAGAATCTTTGGGGCTGGAGTCTGGTCATCAGTAATTAAACGCCCCAGGTGATTCCCGTGTGCAGTCAAGGCTGACAACCATTGAGCTGGGTGCTACAAAATGGCAGCGGTGGTCCTGAAGAGAAGAGAAAGAACTAAATACACTGAATTTATGAGGGGGGAGGAGAAGGTGGCCTCCTAGGTTACCCCTTTGAACCCTCAGGTGGATGGGGTGCAGTCCATTCATTCCTGGAGATAGCTTTAACACGAGGATTAGCTCTGGTCCTGCAGGGGAGGGGCAAGCACCTCCTCCCTGTTTTCTACCCCCCCAAAGTAAGAGTTGCCTCCTGTTTAAGGCTGCTGTGGCTGTGGCATCTTGCGTCTGCTTTCCAGGTTTCTGGCCCCTTCATTGTCCTCTGACACCACTTGCTCTTTTGCCCCTTGACGACCCGCCTGGTTTGTGACTCCTGCTTCTATCAGCTTGCTGACCCAGTATCTTGGCCAGCTCACCCATCCTGGCCGCCATGTGATACGTGCCATTTGCTGATGGCCATAGCCTTGGTGAACAAGTAAATGAGTCAACTCTGTGGGTGGAAGCATGGGGTCTCCTTCTCCCACAAGGACCATTTAGCAACTCAGTCTGCCAAAGGCAAAGGCTTCACTCCTGCTACATGTGGGTTAAATGGAAAAAGGCTGGATAAGATGTCAATGGCAGACCCTTCATTAAAGCAGAACCTTATTAATGTTTTAGTTATGATGTGAAGGGATGCTCAAGCAGATGGCCACTGACCTGTTTTGACTTAAGCCTGAAGACTGTGACTTGGGCCCTTGTTAGGCTTCCTGGGCATGATTTTTCTCAAGCCTGCATTCATCTCTGAAGATCAGGAGTCTGGTGCCCTGGGTCCAGACCTGAATTCCCATTCAGGTATTCTCTTCGGTCCAGTAATTTCTTTCAGTTATGCCCTAGTGTCCTGGAGAAGAAACCAGTCAGCCCGCATTGATATACGCGTTTATGGAGCATCTATCATGTGCTCAGCACTGAGTGCGAATCCAGAAAAGACGTGGGTCATCTCCTGGGACTCTATACCTCACTGTGCTTTCAATGGCCCCTGGAGAAAGGCAGACTAGACAATGCTCAGGATTTATATGCAAGCTTCATAAGCATGCTGGCACTTATTTTCTTGTCTCAGTTGTGATCATCTCAGCCTTCAGTTCCTCACTTGCATAGCTCCCTGGGCTTTTCCTCCCTGGGTAGATGATAGCTAGGCACTTCTTGGTTAGGGTAGCTCATTCTGTCTACACTTAATTTTACTGTAGATCTCATGGGTGGCCATGGCAGGGCGTCCTTGGGGAAGTGCAGGCCATCAGCCAGCCAGCCATCTCCTCAGGGGATCAGAAGGGCACTGAGTCTCTGTGGAGTCTGGGCACATTTGGCTAGGGGGGCTGTTGGGATGGGGGGCAGTGCAGGAGCCTGGGTGAGCTGGTGGGTGTTGGGGTGACCCCTAGGGTGCACAGCCAGGGTTCGTGGGAGCCAGGTCAGACTGAAGTGGTGGTGTGGGAGGCTCATGGCAGCAGTTATTAACCAAAGGATGTCGCCTATCCTTTCCTTCCTTCATGTTGCCTTCCATTCCCCAGCTGTTTTATAGCAGATTCTCTACATAATCATCTAATTCATGCACAAGGGGACTGTCCTCCTTCCCATTTCCAAATCCTTTGACTTCATCAGGCCTGTGAACTTTATGCCAGGTATGGAAACATCTGCCCCACTTAATGTGTTCATTTTTATCCTCAGGAGCCCCTTCAGGACACATTTTCAGATCATGGAAAATATGTCTGCATCTGGGGGGCTGCGCATCATCACAGGCATTGGCTACCATGGCTGGGAAGCTGTGTTCCCCGACATTTAGGGCTTCCATCGTGTGACCCACCTCCAGGGCACCATTTACATGGAGCTCAGTCTGCACGGAGCCCCCTGGGGTGGGCAAGGTGGCCCTGGTGCCCTGTGAGGGTGCTTCTAGCACTAAGGCCTGCTGGGTCGGGCCATTATTACTCTACCAGGCCTCTTGTCCTCAAGAAAGAAGGGGTGAGGGGAGGCCTCACCAGGGAAAGCCGTTTATTCAAAAACTCAATTTATCAAAACTTTGTTCACCTTCCTGGCCTGTAGGCTATTTTAATCTCGTAAACCAGGCGTGTCCAACCTGCAGCCTAGGATGGCTTTGCATGCAGCCCAACACAAGTTCTTAAAATATTGTGAGATTTTGGGGGGGGACATTTGTTTTTTGTTTTTGTTGTTGTTTTTTTTTTTTTTTTTTTTTTTTTTTTTTTTTTTTTTTTTTTTTTTTTTTAGCTCACCAGCTATCATTAGTGTTAGTGTATTTTATGCATGGCCCAAGACAATTCTTCCTCCAATGTGGCCCCGGGAAGCCAAAAGGTTGGACCCCGCTATCATAAATGGTAATGGTGTGTGTGATGGACAATGTTGCTGTTTGCTGAAGCAGTTGGGTGATAATTGCAGCAAAAGGGGACAGCAGAAGGCTTTCCCCACATGCTGCCCTCCTTGCTGTCACTCTCTATGCTAATAGGGGCCCCCGTGCTGCATCCTGTGAGTCGGGATGGCAGAGCAGGAAAGCAAGCAGAGCAGAAGATGGAGTCAGGAGAGAGGGCAACGAACCTGAGACCTGGACGCACTCCTAGTGAGGAAAGTAAATGGGGTTGGACAGTCGCAGGGCTGGCCGACTCCTCTCGGAGGCTCTCAGCGTTGGTTACAGGGTGAGGAGCATGGCTTTACCTGTGACTCTCTGCCCACAAGATGGGGTGCCGGCCCTGCAGGCGGCCTTCTGACGTCAGGGCGTGATGGGAAACGTGCCTTCTGGTGGCAGATCAAAATGTATTCTGCTGCAGCACGAAAAGGCTGACGATAAACCGAATGGGACCAATATAAAGTTATTTTAATTTAGCCTTCTTAGGTTAATCTGTTTGTCCATTTCTGTGTGACTACGCTTCATTAAAAATTTATCCCGCTTGAAATATCCACACATATTTCTCTTTAATAATATATGTCCCTGAAATGAGCTTTTTGTTACTGCCTGATAAAGAATTCATTGAACACCCAGTGTATGTGGGAGTCGGGGCTGGGAAGTCGGGGTGCCGTTTATGGTCGAGCTGGGTGGAGAGGAAACCGGGGATGCCTCAGATGCAGTACAACCAATGTTAAAATGTTACAGACGATGTCATGGCTTGGTAGGTGTGACCGCGACACAGGGTGGAGTATGAAGAGGTGGGGTCGGTGGGAGATGCAAGGGAAGGCATCCAGAGAGGAAAAGGACTTGGCCTTGGGGGTTGTACATCCACCATAGGGTTATACAAAATGGGGTTCCCAGAACTCTTCCATTAGGATCACCCAGGACTGGGGAATGGGTCAGGGGGCAGGGACCTGGGTCCGCATCTACAGTGCTGGACATGGGACTTCTCATGTTAACAAGCTCCCAGGTATTCATTCTCATGCACACTGAAGTCTGAGAACCTTTGAGCTACTGTAGAGTGCTCAGGTATGGGGCGGCAGAGGTGGCTGTCCCCACAGGGGATGGGCCTGACAGCAGGCGACCCTGGCATCAGGCCGTGGCTTTGGACTCCAGATGATTTGTCCAATTAAAAAGCAGGTCTCCAGGCCCTCACTGGGGACGTGGGGTCCACTCCATTTCCCCAGGAGAGGAAGTGACAACAGCAGACCAGGATCCAGGGCCTCGGGGCACATGGGGGAAACCGAGCTGTGTGGCAGGGCTTGGGAGGAGGTCATGGCCTGGTGGGTACCAGGAGGCTCAGGCCTTGCAGGGGCAGGCGGAGGCTCCAGGTTCTGGGGCCTGGGGCCTGGGGGGCCTGAGGCTCTGCATCTCTTTCCTACGTTGGTCCCAACTGGCTCTGGGACTGGGTAAGGCTGAGCCTGCAGGTGAAGGGCACGGGCAGGGAGGCCTGAGCAGCAGGGGTGGGGCCAGGGAGCCAGACGTCAGCAGGCCCAGGGTAACCTTGGAAGAGAAGACTAGAGATTTTTAAGGAAAACTCTCTGGTGGAGCACTGTTCAAGTTCCCGTATGAACCCACAGAAAAGGCAGGAAATACTGTGACAGAAATATTGTTACAGATGTAATGGTTTTCCTGGGGCTTGATTGGGTGGCAGAAGGACTCTGTGTTACGTTATAACCATAGAATTTCCGAGCAGGCCTGATCATACCCAGGAAAACCTTGACCTTGTGAGAGATGTCACAGGGTGACGTCAGGCGCGGGAAGGCCGTGAGCCTCTTCTTACTGTTCCTGGTGGAGAAGGCAGCTCTCAGCCCCTGACTCCACCTTTAATCTGAAATCACTCCTGACTTTAACAAAAACATTCAGTTTCAGAGCAGCTTATCTGGACCTCTGTTGTTTTGTATCAAAACGGCTTGTTCGTTCTTCATCATGTTTTGGTTAAACCTTCCCTTTTCACTAATCCCCTGATGAAATTTCTACAGCCAGCCTGTCTAATTATAGGCTATTGGACTCTCAGGATTCTTGGATACGAGAGACCAAATCCCCTGTCACCCCAAAGCCAGGATCCTCTCACCCACCATCTCTTCTTGTCTGTTCTGTCTTTGCAAACAATTCCTGAGTCAGAAAAAAGAGAGATTCTCTGAGACAAAACAGTGTCTGAGGTAGACTCCATTCTCCCTTTTACATTGAAAAAGCATCCCTGGGCACTTCTGGAAGGTAAAACCTCTCCGTGATTGTACCCCGCCTGCTTCGCCAAGGCAAACCTGCACCCAGACTGCCCCCCTCTTCTGAGTCAGCACAAAGCCAGTCTCCTCCAGGCAGGACTTGCCCTTACAGCTCCTCTGGCACTTAGGGTCTGACTCTGAGAAACGCCATTGCATTTGGCTGCTAAGTCTAGGAACTTGCTCGTTTACTGATTTTTTTTTTTAAAGCAACTTCCCCTATCCCCCACTCTTGTATTAATATAACCTGGTGATCCTTCTGCTGCAGGGCAGCGGATGTGGGGGGAGGAGGGGCGGCAGCCATTAGGCTCCCCGATAAACTGCCAGTCAAGCTTCCCACCTCCCCCACTCGCATCCTTTGTCTCGTGGCAGAAGAAGTCGGGTTGCTCTTAGATGCTGAGATAAGACTGAGATAAGACGGGGGCTGGTAGGTAGCACTCCATGGGAGTTTCTCTGAGTTCCCATTTCAATCAATCTGAAATTACCTAAGTATCACACACACACACACACACACACACACACACACCCCATTCTCACAAACTGAGAAGGAAGCAAGAGAAGGCCAGGGCAGCTGGCTCTGAGGTTTTGGAGAAGATGATAATGCCTGGAGGGTCTGACCCAGCTAACCTGACTGGGAGGGACAATGGGACTCAATGAAAGGCAATGAAAACATGACCTTGTCAAACAGGTGAGCATTTGGTTCCCAGATTCCTCTGGGAACACCTGGAAAACATGAAGCAAGCCAGCCCTCTACCTAGCCATCCTTCCAGCAAGACACCTTGAATGATCATGACACTCTGTTGACCTTTACAATAAACTGAATACCTTTCCCCTCTTAATCTTATTTTATCCTTATACAAGTGTTGCCTGAACACATTGCCATTGTACAAAGTTCAGAGAACACACAAATATATACTGTCTGAGTCCAGACTTCCTAGAAAAATGAGCTGGAGGCAACGTGGACTGTGCTAAGGCTGGGGGTGGCGATGGGGAGACTCAGGGACGTGAGGCCAGGAAGCGGGGAGGTCGACACAAAGCCAGAGTTATCAAGTAGGCCACAGGTTCACAAGAGAATAAGAAAACTCAGATGGTTTCGGTCATGCAGGACATCACCAAGGAGCCAGTTGCCCCCGGGGGAGCCCCATCATCTCCTCTCTTGCACTGGTCAAAGTGAGTATCCTGGAGGTTTTATCCAATTCCTTGGGCAGCTGCTGGGAACGCCAGGACCTCTGCGGGCTTGGCCAGGCCCTGTGCCTCCCAGCACGGCAGGAGCCGAAGGCAGGTCTCGCTTGTATGGGAAACTGGGATAGCCTTTCTCCTGTTTGCCCTCTCGTCCTCGGAAGTAACTCGTCTTAAGAGTTTAGTTTGCATCATTCCAGACCCTTTTCTGGGCATTTGCACACATACCTATGTGGGTTTTAAAAATCATGAACTAGATACTTTAATATGTATTGTTTTGCAATTTTCTTTTCTCTTGTAATGTACCTTGTAAGTTTCCCATGTGTGTCCATTCTTTTAAATTCTTGTGTAACATTATTTAGTCTGGATGTACCATATTTTATTCTCCTTTGGATGGCCCTTTAGATTTCCCCAACTTTGGCTCTAATAGTGTGCACAGAAGAGTGTTTGTTGCAATATTGTGAGAATATTTCTCTGTAACAAATAACACATAGAGAATATTACTCTATAACAAATACCTTGAGGTTGTAATTTTGGATCGAAAGTACCTTTGGGTTTAAATGACTAGCCACAAAAATCAAGTAATTCTCTCCTTGTAAGTGTCCTTGGGTAAGTGTCTTATTTCTCCATTGATTTAGTATTTAAGAGTCGAGGCCATTTAATTCAGTTGGTTTGAGCATGAAGCCAATGAGGCCAAGAGATACTGAACTTGATTCTCAACAAATAGTGGGGAAGACACTTACATTCCATGGTCAAAGACTGTACCCTGAACCTTGGCTCACTGCTCCTCAGACATTTATCCTTGGTCCTGAGTGGGTGAGGGTGAGAGTGCATAACCTGCTCCCCAAAGCATATGAGTGAGCTTGACCAGAACCGTCATATCCCATAATTCTGAGGGCACCATTATCAGGGAGTACAATGTGGATATGGTGCCCCCTGGAGTTGTCAATGCTGTCTACATGGCAAGGCTCACGTTACTTAATTAACTTAATTTGAGCTGTGCTTTTTTCATCTATAAAACATAGGTAGTGATATCTACCTGTAGAGGGGGTTCAATGAGATCAAGCACGTATAGCCTTTAGCCCGGAATCTGATGCATACAGGAAGTACTCATTAAATGGTTGCAACTGTGATCATCGTGATCACTCCTATGAATGTTTCATTTCTAGGTCCAGGGCAGGGCCCAGATGCCTGTGAGCAGAATCACTATCAGGGGCTACATCCAGGACTCTAGGGAGAGGAGAAAGGGGGATTTGCTGGTTTCTCGCTCAGCTGACAGCGCACATGCAAGGGCAGAATAGGAATTGGGCATTCCACGCGGCTGCTTGTTTGGTTCCCCTTTTGCTCAGGGCTGCGCCATGACTTCCGTGGGTCCTCTGAAACTTGTGCCTTTCATGGGCCTCCTCCAGCCTTAAAAAAATATTAAAATTTACATTTTATGATTGGCATAAAGATGCACAAAGTTTAGATTGGATTATGTTTGCTTTTTTTCTTGTGATACTAAAAGAAATTAAAACATTTTCATGAGCTGAGGGTGCAGGAGGGCAAGGAGTCTCACCGTAAGGCACAATTTTATGTGCAAAGGTCTTTCTTCCCAAACTAGGTCATGACTGCAGAGCAAGATTTGCCTTCATTAATTCGCTGAGTGCTGAGTGTAGGGCTGAGCACTAGGGCCGACTTGCTTATTTTAAAACATTGCAACATCAATACATTTTGCCATTAATAGTTGTTACGAGGCTCCTTCTAGAAGGCAAGGCCAACCTGCAGCCCAGGCCAGCTTTGAATGCAGCCTAACACAAAGTTCTTAAAACATTGTGACAATTTTTTTGCGACTTTCTTATTTAGCTCATCAGCTTTCGTTAGTGTTAGTGTATTTCATGTGTGGCCCAAGACAGTTCTTCTTCCAAGGTGGCCCAGAAAAGTCAAAAGGTTGGACACTGCTGCTCTAAAGCCTTGGGAACCTGTTTCTCTGCAGCTTCCACAGTCACTGTCAGACTCGAATAGGCCTCTCAAGACCTCTCTGTGACACAGCTTCAAGGCCTCTCTGTGACACAGCCTGAGAAACTGTCCATAACAGACTCCTAACACTGATAGAGGCCAATGTCACAGGGGCCAGAAGAAGGAGATGATGTTGGGGTATTTGGCTCTGCATTCTCAAAATTGCAATTCAGAGTCATGTTATGTAAGCCCCTGAAGCACCATCTTGTTGTGGGGGGAGGGACAAGCTTCACCCCCCACGTGCTCCCCGCGAGCAGCAGCTGTCAGTAATCTACAAGACGACTTTCCTGCTCACGTGCTCTGAGCTGGAGTTAGACTAGCAAGGATACTGCCTGGGCTTCGTTGTACAAGTGTCACTCACTGCTGCTCTTTCCCATTGGGCAAAACAGCATGTGCCATAGGCAAGATCCAGTGGCACTTGTCACTTCCCAGGGTGCCTCTGTTCACCCCAGTAGTAACATTGAGGGTGAGGGATATGGTCTTAGAGAGATGTGTCATTTGAAAGCGGTCTCGTCTCATTCTCCCGGCACCTGTGACATGCGATTCTATCAGTGTTAGGAGCCTATTGTGGCCACCTTCTCCAGGCTGTGTCATCAAGGGGCCTTGAGAGGCCTGTCCACGTCCGATAGTGACTGTGGAAGCTGGGTGGACTGACAGCTGGGAGTTGGTTTTCACTAAAAGAGGCTCCGTCTCTACATGGGTTTAGCTGAGAGTGCCTTCACGTAGTACGCCAAGCTGACGCCAAGGAACTGATAGGACAGATCACAGAGGCTGAACAGTGACATCTCCGGATCAGATAGCAGTTCGCTGTTCCTTCTGTATGCTTGCTTTAATGTGGAACTTATTAATTCACATTTTATTTATAGTAAATTCCTTTTTTTCATCAGTTCTTAATAATGTATTACATTATCTCTGAATTTTCTTTGTGCAGTTTGAGGGCTGCCAAAATGCTTAGTCATTGTTACCAAATGTACTTAGTGACAGCAAAATGTAAATATGGAGCAAGGTTCTTAGCTGGGAGATGCAAATTCTAGTTAATTAACCCAGACCCTCAAACACTGGTGAGGATGTCATGTGTGGTGCAGAGCAGAGAGAGGGATATAAAAATTAGGTTAGGGCCTGGGAAGTAAGATGAGTAGGATATCCAAACCCCACAGATGATTTCAAAGAGGTATCTCGAGTTGCATTGGAAGCAAAGACTATTTGGGGACAATGAAAGAAAGAGTACGTAGATTCAAAAGGGGGTGCAAAGCCTGAAACCAAGGCCTAAGAAATAATGACCCAAGAACAAGGGTAAAGGAAACACTAAGAATGTTCCTCCATCCATCTGTTGATTTTACAAGTATAGTCTGAATCCATGCAGAGAGAGGTGGAGGCAAGTACGTTTCTGGCATTGGAAGAAGCACATCCGTGGTCCCAGAGGTGAGGGGAGAGCATGGGCTAGGTCAAGCTTGTCCACCCTGCGGCCCGCGGGCCACATGCAGCCCAGGACGGCTTTGAACATGGCCCAACACAAATTCATAAACTTTCCTAAAACATGAGATTTTTTTTGCTACTTATTTATTTATGTATTTGTTTTTGCTCATCAGTTCTCGTTAGTGTTAGTGTATTTTATGTGCGGCCCAAGACAGTTCTTCTCCTTGCAATGTGGCCCAGGGAAGCCAAAAGATTGGACACCCCTGGTTTAGGAGTTTACTGTGGTGGAAGAGACAGATCACGAAGTGTCTCAGAAGACATGGGAAGGAATTTACCTCTCAGGCTTAGGGCAACAGGACGCCATTGGGTGTCATGCAAAAGTGTGAGGAACATGTAGTAATTGGGAGCTGGGCCCGTGTCACAGAGACCTATTAGAGGGTGTCATAGCAATTCAGAATAATTTCACTAGAGGAACTAGAAGCTTCAGCAGCAGGAGGCTAAACTGTTTAAATAGGAAGTGTTGAGGGTGTGCCTTGGGATCAGCAGAAGTGACACATTGGGATGGGAACTATTGAACACAAAAGCCCTAACGGACATCCCAGTGGCTGCTTGCATCTGGGGTAGAGGTATAGATTGAGTGTCATGACAAAATAGAAGGTAACTGATGAAGCATAGGAGTGGCTGAGGTCACCTTGCTAGATGGTGGGGAATCGGAAGAGAAGCCATACGAGGATGGAACTCCCTGAAAAGCAGTATATCAGGGCTGGGTTGGAGGAAGAGGAGGATTTGAAGGAAACTGGAACGGGGAGTCCAAGAGATGAAGGTCATGTAGGAGAATACAAGATCATGAAAGCCAAGGAAAGAGACGACTTTAAGAAAGAGCAGGCCACCTGGAGTGTCAAGTGCTGGAGAGAATTCCTGTAAGAACTTTAAAAAGCCATTACGTTTAGCCCAAAGAAATCTTTGGTCTCCACTTTCAGGAATTCAGTTTTTTCAATCCACGAATGCTTCCTGACCATCGGCTCACGCGGGCCAGGCCCTGCGCTTGGCCTGAAGCTTACACCGCAGTAGGAGAGAGACGACGGGTGAGCAAGCCAATGACTGGACCAGGTTATTTCAGACCGTGGTAAGTTGTTAAGAAAACAAGACAGGGTGATGTGACAGTGGGCGATTGATGACAGGTGGGGAGCTTATTTAGATTAGATGGACAGGGAAGGCCTTTCTGAAGAGGTGACCTTTGATATGAGTCCTGAATGATAAGGAAGGAACAGTTGGATGAAGATCCAGGAAGCAGCATGTTTCAGGTAGAGGGAATAGCTTGTACAAAAACCCTAAATCAATGGTTCTCAAGCAGGGGTAATTTTACCCTCCAGGTTTGCCAACCAAAATGTGTGGAGACACTTTGGTTGTCACAACTCAGGAATCAGGGGACGGGTGGTAGAAAGGGGAGTGCTATCATACCAACAGAGAGGCTGGGGTGCTGGTACAGGACAGCACCCACTGCAGAGGATTATTTAGCCCTAAATGTCACCACTGTCAAGAGTGAGTGACCCTGCCTTAAATTAGGAACAAGTTGGCCCAGTTAAGTAGAAAGGAGTCAGTATGTGGAAAACGGAGCCAGGGAGTGGGGGACTTGGGTCAGAGAGGTAGGCGGGGCGAATGACAGGCCTTCGAAGGGCGTTTTATAGTCCTCTTCCTAGTGCAAGGGGACATGGTTACAGGGCTGTACCCAGGGAAATGACTCGATCGGATTTACATTCTAAAGCAACACTGGCTGCCGCATGAAGGCTGGATTGTAGTGGTCAAGAGGGGGACAGAGAGGCTATGCAGGCATCCAGGTGGGATGTAAGTGGGAAGTTAGGAACAGGCGATGGATCACGTTGGAAGGTTGAAGGAAAGTGAGAGGTCAGAAATGACTTCTGAGATTGTAGAGTGAACAATAGGATGAGAGGAGGCACACTTCACTGGGATGAGAAAAGGGGCAGGGTGTGTAGAAAGAAGCATAAGGAGTTTGAAATGCATGCTAAGGGGATCGCCAAGGTAAAGGATGAGGGCTTAGCTCATGCTTATCCCATAGCTGTTTGCAACAACCTAATTATCTAATAATAGGAGGTAAATTGAATAAATTAGGAAACACTATGAAGTAGTATTACAAATAAATTAACATGGAACTATGGTCACAATGCATTATGTAAAAAAAAGAGTTGTAAAATAGTATGTAGTATGATCCTTTTGGCTGCTTATTTCACCTTTTATACCAAAATATATGCTCCATGAAGTAACAATTAATGAGTAGAAGTGAAACTATAAAACTACTAGAAGAAAATATGTGGTTGAATATTTTTATAATCATAGGGTGGTGAAACCCTGCATAGCATGATATTAGAACCAGACACCATGAGGAAAATATGAATATACTTGACTCTATGAAAAATTAAAGTTCTTGTAGGAGGAAAACTCATGGACAAAGTGAAAAAGAAGAAAAACTGGGAAAAATTCTTTGCTATCCAGCATGACAGAATTAATACCTCTATAAGCTAAAGAAATTTTATAAAGTAATAGAAAAGACAAATAGCCTCACAGAAAAATGAACAAAGACAGGATTCACCAATTCCTAGAAGAAATGGCCAGTCAGCACATGAGAAGTTCAGTCTCCCTCTGAAAAAACATGCTAAACCAGGTAATTTTTTACCCATCAGATTGGCAAAAATTAAAAGATTAGTAATATCCATTTTTGGAAAGGGTAAAGGAGAATAAAGTGACACAATCTTTTTACACTTGATCTGAACCAAAAGGCCAAGAGACGATTACAGTCTTTTTAGAGTATAATTTAGTACCATCAAAATGTAACGTGTTTTCTGTGACCAAGCAAGCCTACTTTGGACAATTTAGCCTACACGAGTAATTAGAGAACTGTTCAAAGATATTGGTACAAGAATGCAAAGCTGAATTGTTGGAGATAATAAAAACTTTGAAATAAATGTTTCTCAGCAAGACCATGCTTAAGTAAATTGTGGGCCATATGCAATAAAACAGTATAAACTGTTAAAATGAATGAGGTCCATCTGTGAGTCTTGATTTGAAAAATTATTCAGGGCATTGTTGAGCAAACAAAAAAAATGTAAGTTGTAGAACAGTTTGTATAATGTGAAATCATTTTGTAAAAGTAACTGAACAAAATTATGTATTGGTAAATAAGATTTCACGTGGTTAGGAAGAGGCCTGAAAGGTTTACATAAAATTGTTCAATGTCATCTTTTCCAGGGCGTGGGATTTTGAGTGTCTAGTTTTTACTTTTGTTTGTTGCTTATTTATTTTTAACATAGTGACTTATGTCTCAGTGTGCTTGGTATAATATCAATTATATCTTGGCATATTGGCGAGAATGGACTTATCATAATTATGAATATGAGATGTAATCTCTTTGTCAAAATCATCTGCCTGGCATTTCCAGTATTGTCTCTATCTAAATATCACATTATACATAATTAGAAAATAAATGAAATAGTGTCCTGTTATTTGATGAAGTGTTAAGCAAATATCATATTGCTCCCACTGTTTTCTGACATAATAAATGTGCCAAGTTGTCCGAGAGACCCTTCTTTAATAATAGAAGCCAATGCTTTTATAAATCTTTGGAAAACACAGAAGTAGCAGAAAATGTAAACCAGTTTTAATTTATGTAAGTTATGCAAAGATGAAACTGAATAGCAGAAGACTGAGTGAAGAAAAGAAAACAGCTATGCACTATAATATTGTATAAGCTCACTATGCAAAAACAGACAGTTCTGCCTAAGGAATCTATACCTGTGTAAATAAGCTATTTGCATCTCCCATGATTCTGTTTTTGTTTGTTTTTGGTGATGTATTGATTGAAACCCACTAAGTACTTATGAAAATAGATGTGTGATTTCTACACATACACATACATATATATATGTATTTTAAGTCATAGAATTTAAATTCATTCAAATTAGCACTTTAATAATGATGAACTTGAAATAACTCAAATGTCATCTATATGTGTGTGTATGTGTTCTCTGTGCATATGCTTCAATATCTACACGTGAGTGTATGCGTAGGAGGTACACTCGGACCCCGAGCCACACGCCCACTGTGGTTACCTTGGTGTGAACAGGCTTACGGATTTCGTTTTTTATTGTCCATTTTAGTTGTCTGACGTGTCTGATTTGTCTGTAATGAGCGTATCTGCTTTTATAATAAGAAAAAAATTATTTTGAGAAAAAGAGAAGAAGAAAGATGGCAATGGTGACATTCAGAGTTGTTTCTGAGCAGTCACGACAGAAGCAGAAGCTAGAGGCCCCTGGGACACAGTGACGTGGAAGCAGGGAGTGTGAACACTTCCCTTAATAATCTCCAGTGAGGGTGAGGATGAAGAGGAGACAGAGCTAGAAGCTGTCGTAGACCAGCAGGTGGTTTAGGCTTCCTCTCTCTACACAGGCCTATCTGTCCTGTGAAACATTCGTACCCACACTGTGTTTTCCTAAAAGCAGTTTTAACTTTCACCTTCCATTGTCCCTTTAAATCTGCTCCAGGAACTGGTCCTGTCTGTGGTTCCTCTTATGTAAATGAAAGTTCTGAGTCACGTGAAGTCTCAGTCTCAGGGAGTCCATTCAGAACAGCTGCTCCAAGGTAATACTCAGCTCTGAAGCTGGGTTACTGTTCGATCTTCTCCCCCGTCCCCAGTGGGCCCCTTGCTGTAATGGTGAGGGCTGACGTGGTCCCTCCTTCTCTCTCCCCTCACCTAACCTTTCTCTTGTCCCCTGCTCGTCACTGTGCTCCTCCCACCAGAGTCACAGGCAGGAGCAGGGAGGAGAGGTGAGGCTGGCTCTGTGGTAAGATGGCTTTGCCCTTGCTGGGCATTTCCAAGGGTTCCTTGAAGGTTCACTTGGTGGGCCCTTGCAATTGCAACTCTTTCTTTTTTTTTAAATTTCATTTTTATTGTTAGACTTATTGGGGTGACATCTGTTAGCAAGGATTACATAGGTTTCAGGCATACAATTCTACAGTGCATTGTCACCTTGTTGTATAAGTTCACCACAGCTGGCCTTGTCGCTTTGATGCACCCTCAGTTCTGCCCTCGAACCCCACTCACCTACCCTAGTACTTCTCAGTACTGTCACTTCTGGGGTCTTTTCCAGGTGGCTTCTCCTCGAGCAGTTTTCTTACACTTGGTCCCCAGGAGTGCAGTTACGTCCCAGACCCAACCCACTACCCTGCTGCCACAGGCTGGTCTCTCAGGCGTGGTTTCTCAGGCGTGAGCTCGGGCCCAGTCCCTCCGACCTCCAATCACAGGGGCATACATTAGTGTCTCCACTGGTCCCTTTAAAGCTCCCTCACTGGGCTCGAGGAGGAGGCAAACGTCCCCTCATCCTCCCGTCCTTGGGGGACGAGGCCCACAGCATTCTCATGAGAGCCATTTTCCACTCAAAAATCCTTGTGACCCTCATTCCTTTGACCCCTTTTAGCCCCAGTGTGCATGAGGAAATGAAAAGTCATAAAATGACTCTTGGTGACTCTGCTTTGCAATTTCCCGTGCAGTCTAGCACACCCTTTGGAGTGTCATCTCGACAGTCTGTATTTTGGTGCTTCAGCCCCAGCTCCTAATTTCACATTTTGTTATATACAAATGGTGATGAGCCAGGGAGAGAAGCTGAAGCTACAGGAAAGAGTCCAAGGCCTTGGTGGGGAAGAGGTCCCTCGAGATGGAGGGGGCCTCTTTCCCATTGTGACAGGAGGGAAGGGAGAAGGCGATTGCTAGATTAGAGGGGGCGGGCAAAGAGCGGCTAGAGCCTCCACCTGATGATTTCTAGCTTCTCCATGAAATCCGCGGTTAGAGGCCCTCTGAAGCACCACGAAGAGGAAATACCACCAAAATGAATCGGTCTGACTCATTTATAGGAGAGAATTCTGCGGGAATTTCTGGTCCAGCTTAAAGCTGTGACACATACTACAATGACGTAGGCTGCTGAGAGGGTGGATGGGTTCCTCTGCGTGTGGAGAAGTCCAGGTTAAGCTTCTCGGGCTGTCGTTGTCACTGTCAAAAGAGCAGAGATGAGAGTGTCCATGTACCAAAGAAGGGACTACATGACAAAAGAAGCCCAGAAAAGCCCAAAGTTAGGCAGATTCCCTGGTTTAGAGAAAAATAAAACATTTTATCTTTGCAAATAGACTCAAATTTCAGATTTGAATGTCCTGACTCACAAAAGCACCAACTATATACCTACGAGCACCCTGCTGAGTCCTACAGCTCCAAAGAGGAAGATGATATGAAAGTCCTAATGTGGTCTGCAATTACTGTCAGGTTTTGGGAACTGGTGGGAGGGAAGGATGAAGTCCTTTGGGCTTATTCAGCCTTAACACCCACAGTCTCAGAACCTGTGAATTGTTCAGAACTGGTAAAACACTCACAATTTTGTCTGAGGACTGTATTGATATTCCCAATCGACAAGGAAGCTGTTTGATGTCTCAAACACCGTTATCTCTACTGAAAGTTAGGGGTGATTGGGATTTTAGTGTTAAGTTTGCATCATTTATGACCCAATGTGGCAAAAGCTCTTGGTCATACTGTACAAGATTAAATTATAGGAACTAAAACTAATATTTTGGTGATAACCCAAGGCCAGGGGAAGAGGGAAGAGAAATAGGAAGTGAAGCATAAGAAATTTCCTCAAAGTTAAATGGCTACTCAATCAGGGGAATTAATGGAAATTACTGGAGCTGCAATTTTAAGCAGGGACCCCTTCTCAGCATTGGCTAAAATAAATCATATGAGCAAACTCTATTAAGCCTAAGTGACAGGCTATTCTTATTACTACTGGGTCTTAAAACGGTGGTCACATTCAATTGCTCCCAAATCTTCCAGTGAATTTCATGGGGATATGTTGGATTAGCTGTTGGGCCACTAAGAACTCATTTTGAATATGTGGGGTGAAGTGAAAACTGATTTCTAAAGTGGGACTTAGCTTTTTCTTCAGAACTCCCAGCCCTGCGCATGTCACATTGGAGAGACAGGTGGTGCTGGATGTATGTATGTGATCTGCACACAGTTTTCTCTAAAGGGATCAAAATCTTCAGTCTGAACAGGGTGAAATGTGTTCTAGTGATTTTTTAAAAGTATTACCACCCATAAGGGCAATACCTTACAGGCAGTGGAAATAAAGGAAAGGACACAGATTTCCTCAATTAGGCTCAAAGTGTTTTGATTGCAATCCAGTTGAAATCTCCAGTGCTAATTATTGCCTGGATTTATTCAGCCAAGAAGCTTCTGAAGTCGGCTGGCTTAAGTTGTGAGGTACTCCCATTTTAATGTTGCAAAACCTCCTAAATAACCACAAAGGCAACTGTTTATCTCGTTCTTAACTTAAAACACCTGCTTACTGATACTTGATTATGTGTTTTGAGGCCTGTGATTGAGAGTCTAACACCTGGCTAATTAGGCTGGTGTTTGATCATGTTTGGAAATGCAATTTTACTACTTAGTGGGTAGTTCCATGCCTTAAGTGGATGGGGTGCCTCAAGACTCTTGTTGTTGTTGTTTTTTTAAAAATAACCATTACAGAATAATAGTTTGTTTTCATTAGAGAGGAAATGAACTTTAAAATTCTAAACACTGTAATGCAGCTTTGTTTTTTAGGGCAAGGGGGTTGCAAAGTGTGGTACAAGGAGAATCTGCATTGAATTCCTACCCTGGACCTGCTGCATCAGCTCTCTGGCCACGAGGCCTCGGGGGTGACATCTCATACTAATTCCCAGAGAGCTGAAAAACGCTACTTAAGAGAAGGCAACTTTCAGTTGGATCCTGGAGTAGAAAGGGTAGCTCTCTGGGTAGACACCTCTGGTTCATACCTGTGAAATGTGTCCGGACTGAGAAGTAGAGGTTTGGGTTCATCCGTGGGAGGGCCTGGAGCGTGCGTGTGAGCTCTCACGTCTCTGCTGGCTGGGTCAGGAGCCTCTGTGCACAGCTCTAAGCGGTGAGTGAGATGTGCGCCTAAGACCATGACAGATGCCCAGTTTCCTGCTCCATTTTACACACAAGAAGGAAACGAGGCCCAGAAAGGTGAGAGGAGGGGCTGAAGGTCACGTAAAGCCACAGTGAGGCTGGAACCCAGGCTTCATAGTCCCTACTCGGTAATCTTTTTTTTTTTTTTTTTTT